>JAMLFT010008243.1:0-13899 GCA_026544285.1 Pachyrhizus erosus | reverse complement strand
ATATATATAAGAAAGAATTGTATTTGATTATTTTTTAAATTTTATAAAATAAAATAGATAATGATATTATGTATTTTTTAAATATAAAATTAGATCATGTTATTGTCTTTTTTTTAAATACTTGTAAAGAAAAAAAAACCTTATTTTAATTAATTATTCGATAATGGAATTATGAACTTGTCTACATTTAAAAAGAACAATTTAAAAAATCAATGATGTTGATGTAAATTTCTTAAGCTATTAATCAATTTCACTATTGTCCATTTATCTTATGTACAACATTACTTTTTTTTTTTTTTATCAAATGAGCAAATATTATTTTAACATGTACCCTGACAATAAAAAAACAACTTTGAGAATTTCTCATCTTTTCCACAAACTATTTCTTAGGGTACTTTACACACACATATATATATTATGTTGTAATTAATTATTTATTGTATTAATATATGATTATCTATCTTATTTGATTAATCAATACTAACATTTTAAAATAAATATATACATAAAGAATTTATAAAATGGCATTATTGACTTCCCAAATTAAAAAAAGATAATGAAAGATCACAGAATATACAATGTTATCATTTATTACTAGAAAAAAAGATGCAGCCAATGTCTCTCTGTATTTTTTTTTTTTTTTAAAATAGTAAATAATGATAGATGATTTACATGATGTAATTGGAGTGTGAATTGTTTGAAGAGTATAGTCATAAGAATAAAAAAAATTAAAAAGTTTGTTATAAGAGTAAAATATTAAAAATATATATGTATACTAAAACTTTTTGGTCCATTTATATATAATCATACATTATATTTTTTAATTGAAAGTTGAAATTAATATTGTGGACTTGTAAAGTTAAAAATAAAAATTACTAACAAGTGAATCAGAATATTCTTTACGGTGCCAATAAGATTTATAATTTGGAGTAGGAGTTTATTAATTTACTCCATTTAACAAAACATTCCCGTTTCAACATTTACGTGAATTTGTTTTCAAACTAAACTCCATTTGATAAAGTCTTTCCGTTGCACCATTTTCGTGAAATTCGGGTTCATCCACACATGCCACGTGGCGACGGCGACCTCGTCGGTTTCCGTCATCATTGTTGAAATTGAAACAATTCCGCTGCAACAGCCACAGTGTCTTGATCACCGCTTAAATATCAAATACTGAAATGAACTTTGAGCATTGAAATAGTTCCGCTGCTGCAGCAGCCACAGTTTGTTCACCGTGTAAATATCAAGTTGGAGAATTACTCTACCGAGTCTACTCAATTCACTGTGCTACTATATTTGTGGTTCCTCTTTTTGTTCTTAGTTTGTTTTTTTTTTTCTTAATTTCTTATTATATCTAACCTTTTATTTTATTTCCCCTCCATAAGAAAATATTAGATGCATGCCTTGAATAATTATGGTCTTAACTAATTTGACATCTAATCAAATTGTAACTATTTACGCATAGTAAAATATATTACTAATTAAAATTTATGAGTCATATAAAAAAAATAAAATATCATTTTACTCTATTACATTTTCACATTAAAGGATTCAAAATATTCATTTTATCGATTTCATATCAATATTTTTATTATAAAATAATTAACGTTAAAAATCATTTGTTTTGTCATGAAATATTAGTGATTTTGTCATCAAGTATTTACAAGGTTTAAATTCAAAATCTTATTTAAAGAAATCAAGTGTAAATCACTTAAACTAACAATTTGTTGATAATTTAACATATGTTTAATATTTAAAATTAAACTTAACTTAAATAAACTAATGATACAAATATCTTTTATAAAATTATTTAATTACAAAATATCATATATAATAATTTGTTAATTTTTATAATATAATTTAATAGAAATTCTAAGAAAAAATTATTCTTATTATAATTTTAATTTAACTAATATAAAATTTATAAGTTAATCATACATGACTATTTATAATTAAATGATAATGTAAGAAAATTTTTACACAATTAATATGTATATTATTTATATTTTTAATTGATTAAAAATATAAATTTTTTTGACATTTACAATATATGATAATTAAGCTCATGAAAATATATATGCAGTCCAAAGAAGAATTACTACTAATACTAGAGACTTAATTTTTTGGTGTTTCAAAAGAGGCGGAGATTTGATGAATGTTTAGAAAAAATGAAAAGAAAAGTAACGTATAAGTATTATTATTAGGAAAAATATATTTAGATATTTTGATATATAGAGACTTAAAAAAAAAATATCGATATGATTGATAACTTGATATAATAAAAAAGGAGAATAAAGAAAATAAAAAATGCAATGAAATGTTGGATGCATGTCCATGTATTATTCACCGCGTAAATATTAAGTTATTATTCTCGTTCAATTCTGCTGGTTCGCAAAGTTAGTAATAGTGCCGATACACAGTACGAAAATTGCTTTAGAACGTTAAACCCCTTCATGACACGAACAAAATCCGAATTAGAAAAATGTTATTTTTTTGTTGCAAATTATTATTATTATTATTATTATGTCGTTTTAAATTATTTATAGATAGTAAAGTAATATCATAGTATTCATTAAATTTGAAAAAAAAAAAGAAGATATACGAAGTCAAACGTGTCATTAATAAAAATTTATGAGTCAATAAAATGAGTTAGTTTGACTTGGTAATACCATCCTAATAGGTCTCATAAGTCGTCAGACAGAAGCCCAAAATACTGAACTAGTTTAAACTAGCTAGTAAAAGCTAAAGAAAGCATCTTATCCTTTTTATCAGCACTACAATATATTGAATATTTTTTATTTTTGTTAAATATTATTTCATCATAATGTATTAGAAAAATTATTAATAAAATACTGTAGAAAAAAAAATTGCAAAACTTGGAGTCTACCGTTGACCGAGTCTGAGTATAGTACAGCCGGAGCAAGACTTTGGGCCATAATAGCCCAATGGAAAAAACGGGCCCCTTCAATAATCCTTTCCGTATATCGAGAACTCCGCGTGGCAGGACGAGCGAGGACTTACAGCTTACAAGTCACTACCGAGTATTGACGACGTCGTTTAAGAAATGGCAAAATTTCCACATCTCGATCATTTCTATTGCGAGCTTATTTGCCTTGAATCAGACGCCAACAACCCAAAGGAACACTCGTTTACTTGAACCCGCAGGTCAGGGATCCTCTTCTTCCTTCGTTCCAATTCCCATCAATCACCGGTCAAAAATGGGTAAAACCGCCATAACCACCGGCGTGACTGCCCTCGGTCTCCTCCTCCTCCTCCTCCTCCTCCTCCTTGTTTCCCCATCCGCAGCAGAGATCAAAACCCTGACCATCACCTCTGACACCCGGCCGATGATCCTGTTGGAGAAATTCGGGTTCACCCACACCGGCCACGTGTCGATCGCTGTCTCCTCCGTCTCGGTGGTAGCCTCAGGTGGGTCGCAACCGGACGCTTCCCGGTTAGGGTTCTTCCTCCTGAGCGAAGAGTCTCTCCTACAAGTCCTAATCGAGATCCAGCAAAGCCCTAACTTCTGCGTGCTTGACTCCCGCTACATCAAGCGCCTCTTCACCTTCCGCGACCTCTCTCCCCCTCCTTCAGCCTCCGTGAACAGCACCTACCCCGTGACCCTCCCCAACGAATACAGCCTCTTCTTCTCCAACTGCGCCCCGGAAAGCTCCGTCTCAATGCTGGTCCATACGGAGCTCTACAACCTCGACGCCGATAACTCTCGCGACTACCTCTCCGCCGGCCAGACCCAACTCCCCACCCTCTTCTTCCTCTTCTCCGTCATCTACTTCGGCTTCCTCGCCCTCTGGCTCTACCTCTGCCACTCCAACCGCTTCTCCCTCCACCGGATCCACCTCCTCATGGCCGCGCTCCTCCTCATGAAGGCCCTCAACCTCCTCTGCGCCGCCGAGGACAAGCACTACGTCAAAATCACCGGCACCCCCCACGGCTGGGATGTCCTCTTCTACATCTTCCAGTTCATCCGCGTCGTTCTCCTCTTCACTGTCATCGTCCTCGTCGGCACCGGCTGGTCCTTCCTCAAACCCTTCCTCCAAGAGCGCGAAAAGAAGGTCCTCATGATCGTCATCCCCCTCCAGGTCCTCGCCAACGTCGCCTCCGTCGTCATCGGCGAAACCGGCCCCTTCATCAAGGACTGGGTCACTTGGAACCAGGTCTTCTTGCTCGTCGATATTATCTGCTGCTGCGCCATCATCTTCCCTATTGTGTGGTCCATTAGGTCCCTCAGGGAAACCTCCAAGACCGATGGGAAGGCCGCCAGGAACCTTGCCAAGTTGACCCTCTTCAGACAGTTCTACATTGTTGTAATTGGGTACTTGTACTTCACGCGCATTGTGGTGTTCGCGTTGAAGACCATTGCTGCCTACAAGTACCAGTGGGTGAGTAATCTCGCCGAGGAGGCTGCTAGTCTCGCCTTCTATGTTGTCATGTTCTATATGTTTAGGCCTGTCGAGAGGAATGAGTACTTTGTGCTCGATGAGGAGGAAGAAGAGGCTGCTGAGATTGCTCTCAGGGACGAAGAATTTGAGCTTTGAAACAATCTGGCTAACTAAATATCAGGTTCTTCAATCACCTAGCTGCTACTTGCTAGTTACTGCACCTATGTGTCAATACTGGAATACTGTCTGTCTGTATCTCTAGATTTTGTGTTTTTTTTTATTGCAATTCTGATAAATGTATTGTGCGGGTCCAGCGGGACAGGAAAAAAGTTTGATTTTGTTCTCACTCTAGAGGCTGTACTGTACACTCAGTTGTTACTGGGTTATTTTGTTACTCATCATTCTTCTTTTAACTGAATTTTCCATGTTCACCTTATGCTTGATAGTATTGTTTGGTCTGAACGAGCACTGTACAATTCTTAGTTCATCAATTTCTTTTAACAATTCACAATCCCAATCTTGCTTGCTGTGAGCAATTACATATTGGTTTATGTTAAATAGGATGTCTTGCAGTTTAGTTTTCTGTCTTCTCCGGATAAAAGCCTTGTCATAATTCATATTGTTGATTGATTTTTAGTTTAAATTTACAAGGTTTTTGATGTTTTCTTATCAGTGCAATATGGGTTCATTCATGGATGACTTGGAGAATTGATGTTTAGAGCAAGTGAAGCATGCCATTGAACAGAGTGCTGCCTGGACCCATTTTTCTTTTACTAGAAGAGTACCTTGAAGCATAGCAAGGATTAATTGATGATGGGCAAGTGGAGGGTTTTGTGGTTAACTAAAACCATTTAACTATTTACATGTTAAATTTATGTATGTTTTATTTGCTCCGGTTTATACTTCATTTTTGTGAAAGATCTGATAGAAATGCTGTTGATCTTAGCGTTTGAAATATAAATTGTGCACAAGAGTCATATAAATTATAAAATGGATAGTTTATGAAGAGTTCCCACTTGAAACCTCAATTTCTAACTTATCACTTTATGTTTGTTCATATCTCGTGAACTTTACCTTGTTTGGGATATAAAACCCGACTGGACGTTGTGAGAGTAGCCCAGGCTGTCTTTTCTATACTCGTTCTGGTATTCAGTGTTTCTTGAACAGTATGTATAGTATCGAGAAACCCATTTCTGCATGTGAGGATCTAATCTTTGGTGAATGAATACTCACGCAGAAACTGAGTATAGTTCTAGAAATTTGTTGATGCAACTCAAAATTTTATGAATTTTTAAGGCATGAGATACAATTTATACATGATAGTAAACATGTGTACCACCATTACCATCCATTGAACTTGATGCATCCAAATGCTTTTGGTAATGAAGTCAGCATATGTTATTGTCATCGTTGATTGCCATGATGCTGTTTTGCATATTCAATTTTGTCAAATAGTTTTCTGTAAATGTAGGCTTGATAATGGGACTTTCTATCTGCACTAGGGAGTATTTCGTATTTGAGCTAAAATCATTTAGCCTATGTTTGGTTTCACGTCTGGGTATTAAAGCGTACGTAAAGTACATGAATATCAGAAGCTATAACATGTAGCTTTTAGTTGGATGCAGAAAAATCGTAGGAACACAATGTCATACCAAACATATGCTTAAATTTTAGTTTTCCATCGCGTTAAAGGTTGTTTGTGTTGATGTTGTCAACTACTGTTAAATAGTATATATGTAGTTTAAGTTGCTACATGTTTTACAAGGTGTCTCGAACACTTCGTGCATACGGTGTAAAACATATCAGCCTTCAACATTGTGCAATTGTTTTGCAAATAACGCTTCTCTTACCTGAATACTATGTGAACCGAAGTTAGTTTACTGTTCCATACGTGGAAAATTATGGGTTTACATATTTTGCAATGCATGGATCTAACTAGTGAAGATCTAGAGTTTTGGACTGATTGGTGGACTCAGAAGAAATGGTTTGGTTCTATCTTTGAACAAGAGTAATGCTAGTAACTTTTTTCCTAACACTATACATATATTGGTCTATCTTCTAAATTAAGAAAGAAACTTGTTAAATAAGTAGTTTTAGGGTCATTTGGTGGCTAGGATTAACATATGGCTGGATAATTTATTATTATATTTTTTTTAATCTATTATTTGATGAGTTAATAAGATGGAATAACGTTATCCTATTTACATAATTCTCTTCGTTACTTTAAAAGTTATCTCAAGTGTGAGCTATATTAGAAATAAACAGGATAAAAACAAATATAATGTCATCTATTAAAATAAAATATATACTAAACATTGAGTTATTCTGAAAGAATGTTATAATTTCATATATAATGTATGCCTTCTGGACGTGACATAATGTTTGACATGTTCATCAAGAAAATCTTTCACATGTTAATATATTAACGTAAAAAAAAGAGCAGGAACAACATTTTATATGTAGAGCATTGCAAAGATAGCCTTGCAATCGGTATCTTGATTAGCGGTGATAATAGGTTGGGTGAAGTACTAAAGTATTTGTCTTTATATTTACATTTAAAAAATATATATTCGTACTCGATCTCTCGTAAGAATGTGTAACAATTTAAATACCAATGTCCGTGTTTAATGGTATATGTCTTCTCATATTTAAATCCATTACTTGCATTTTAATTAAATAAAATATTTTGAAGTGTATTTATTGTCTAACAAACTGATAAAACAAAAACATAATTTTAATATTCAATTTATTTTAAGAGATTAACAAAACAAAAAAAATTAATTACCAGTATAAACATTTAATTTAACTCATCGGAAGTATCACTTTTCTTTTTCAAATTCTTATTATAAAATATAAATGTTACTATTTCGTAAAAAAAAAAAAGTGCAATGAAGTATTACTTAAATTTTCAAGTATAGAAAATTCTGTAAAATCTTAATTGTTTTATGATATCTTTAAATTTAATGGTTGAATATATCCAACCTAATTTATTTTTACTTTTTTTTATTGAATGTCAAACTTTGTTTCTCTAATAAAATTTTTTTTACCAAGAAAACCTGTATAAATCAAACGAACTTAACTATCTTATTCCTATAGTATTTACTAGCAAGAAGAGGCTGTTTGCTAAACAGATTTAGATAAAAGAAACGTAAGGAGTCATATTGATTAATGTACTTAAAAAAAGCGACCACAATAGAGATAAAAGAACTCCAAAATAATATAATGTACATAAAGGGACGGGAAATCCCCCTTTAACAAAATAGTATGACATTAAGCCACACCAATACATTGTTAAGATAAATTTTCTTGAGTGTAAATTTTGCTGTGCTAAATGTCATGAAAACTTAATATATCCGCACCCCAGGTAGTGATTTCCGTTCAAGGCCTAGTTTTCTTTTATTTTTTAACATATCATTTTATCAATGAAAAACAGCCACCTATTTTTATATTGCAATAGTATAACTTCCCTTTTTAGTAAATATCACTCATCCATTATTAATCTTACAATATCTCCATTAGTTATTCATAAGCCGGAATTTGTTTATCACATGATAGCACTTCAGTTAATCAAATGTTTGTACAACAACTCAACTTATCAATTTAGTAATTTAATTAGGCAAACTTATTTAGATTAGTTTTATTTTTCAATCACGTCTGACAATAATAAATAAAAACTACTACGATAAATTTTTTTATTTAATTTTAAGAATTATTTCCTTTATCACATATGCATCTAATATATTATTTAACATATCTCTCGTACATCTTTTGACAAACTACTTGTTTGAATGAGGTTGGGATGATGTGTTGAGACACATTGCAAGTCAATTGCTTGGATTGAATGTCTTTTGAGGTTAGTGGCGTCGTAAATAAAAACTACTACAGTAAAAAAAATTATTCAATTTTGAGATTTATGTATTGATTGGAATGAGCAAAGCGTGAAAGAAGGGAGATGGAGGAAGAGAAAACATGACAGTTTTATCCCTTTTTTGTTTGATATGATATAAAGATAAGATAAAGGATTTAAAAATAATGTTGGATCTACCATTTTTGCAATTCATCAGTTTTAAAAGTAAAATAAAAGAAAACATACTCAACATATTAAAATGACAAAAATTAATTTATTTTTGTATATTTTATTATTATTATTTTTTTATCTAATAATTCGAAAATCATCTCACGTAAAAAAAAAATTCTCCTTCCTTCCTCTTTCCATTCCTTCACCTTTGTTTTTTTTTCTTAAACCAGATATATTCTTAAGTGATTGGTTGGATGTAGGTTTATTGGAAATATGCAAGTGTGCTAGGCTTCCGTTGGAATGAGTGTGAACTCATTCGATCCTTAGTAAACACAATGTTGGTCCCAAACACTATAACTAGTTAGCGAGAGAATCAATTTGATGCATTCTACTTTCAAGAACTTTAAAGAAAATTTTTATTTTCAGAAGCTAATATATCTAATTTCAAAATATGAGGATCAATGTAACTATTTACTTGATTTAATATATTGCATATTCAGTAAGTAACTACATCGCAAGCATATATGCTAGGATTTTCCACACCTTTGCTGCGTCTCCATCCATTTCTGGTAATTCTGACACCAGGGTGATTCTGGCCACTGACTAAGTAGAACAACAGCATGGAAGCTCTAAACCACACATCCAGGGATATGAGATAGGAAGAAGAGATTGTCCACTCGGTTGATCAAGGAGAACTTTTAATCGGAGCTTGAAACATCCAAAAGGAAATTCATTGGAAAACTCTTCTTCAATAGCCCTCTTGGCCACACCATTCCATGCTCATAGTTGACCAAGAAATTTAACAACCAAGCCAAAGTGGACTATTCTATCCTAAACTTGTTAAGGATCAACATTTAGCATGTTCCCTTTTATGTGCATTACTTATGCAAACGACAATAAAAGGGGAAGAAAAATAAATTGAGCATATGATTAAGGAATGTCATTACATAACAAAGCATATTAGGTTTGCTCCTGATTATTAGCTAAATGCTAGGCTGGCAACGAAAATGATTAAACTGACGGTGAATTTCTCCTTATTCTACCATTAAAAATCATATAAAAAATTTAAAATATTTTAAAATTTAATATTTTTTTTTAAAAAATATGTAAGTTAGTGAGCACTTGCGTGTGAAAATGAACTGAACTTGAACATGGTGTAAAGTGATTGTGATGACGATGAATGATGGTATGCATGGCTTGGTCATGATGTTGTTAAGCACTTTAGTGATCCACATTAGCCCCATAAGTGAACAGTGAGCTTAAGGAAGCACACTGATTAGACCCCCACCGGCCAGAAGCAGGAGTAGAACACAAGTTTTATTAAAGCTTATGAATGAATGAATGGTGTTAGGTGGAAGCTATGATTATATTTCTATGTTGTTTATTCACGCCCATTATCTATGGCCACGGATGTTCTCTTTTGGCCGGCACTTCAAACCATTGAGCTTGAAATTTTCACTTGAAATTAAATTCAAGAGGATGATATCATTCATTATTCTGTAATTCTTAGTAATATCTGCATTAACCAATTCAAGACTAATGCTATGCTAAATGTTTTTTTACTATTTTTACTATTTTAATAAAATTAATCTTTTAACATTATACTATTTATTTAAATTATTATATTATTTTTATAATTTTTAATATATTATCTTATCATTAAATAAAAAATTATAAGAATTTATATATATATATATATTAATTTTAAAAAATATATATTTATATATAATTTTTAAATATATATATAAAAAATTTAAATATCTTAATATTGATGGACAGTTGATACTCGTAAATACAAAAACCATAATATCTATAAAAATACACGTACCCATTATTCACAAATATCTATTTAAAATAATGTTGTTTATCCCTTACAAATTTTATTCACAAATATCCACCCACATGAATATTTTTATCATCCCTAATCATTACTTGTAAATATCCTAATTCCATCGAGTTGATGTAGATCAATAACAAATAAATTAAAAATAATACAAGTATTTTATATCATAAAATATTATTATAACATGCTAAAATTAATCTAAATGACATTTTGTTTACTTTTTTTAAAGAATTTATTTACATAATTTACATATCACCTTAAAAATTTAAATCAAAAGTGCTGACAAATATAATAATAAAAAATTAAATAAGACCAACTCATATAATTAATATACTTCGTAGTATTAATAAATATGTGTTTTCGTTTATTTTGTATTGTAAAAACTTTTATATTTTTATTATAAGTTTCTTGGAAAAATCAATGCCAACTTATATAAATTAAATATTTAATCATGAAATTAACATGATATATTTAAATTTAAAAATAGTTTGTACAACACATGCGCCAAATACAATAACTTGCGTTTCAAAAAAACACACAGCACTACTATTGAGGTGGCTTTTTTTTAAGTAAACTACTCTAATTATTTAAGAAATTTTATGAAACTAGATGTTCTTTTTATTTTTCTATTCTTATACTAAATCTATTAATTGTTTGAAAAATGCGTACTAACTAACATCTTTTCATATTTTATATTAATTCTTTAAATTGTTTGTTTGAAAAACTTTACATTGTAATCTTTTACATTTAAGATTATTGGAAATATTAAAAAATAGGATGAGTTTGTGTAATTTCAAACCTTAGAATAGTTAATATAATTTATTACTTCTTCCTTTCTTAAGAAAAAGAAATCTTACAATAATAAAAATTTCTAATCTTATTAATATATTGTTGTTTTAAATGAAAAAAAAAACTCAAATTTTCTTTCTAATAAAATTAGCCAGTTAAATTTTTTATAAAAATTAATTATCATTAAAATTTATACTTCAGACTTATAACGTGAATAAAAAAATCTAATAATTAGTAACAATTTTTTATAGTGAATAGTTAGTAACATTTTAATTACATTCAAAGTCTTTTTAGATAAAGTGGCATTTATAGAGACAATTCTTTGTTTTACCTTTTTTTTTGGCAAAATAATAATTAAGAGATACCATAGTTAAGCTACAATATGATTATTAGTTGATAGTATAACAATTTTTTCTTTTCACATCACAAATACAATAATAAAAATGTGTTCCTTTAATATATCGTAGGGATACAGACGTCAATTGCATGCTAAAGATCTTCAAGGAAAATAAAGATTTATCCAAAAGGTTACTTTAACACTCAAAATATTTATCGACTTATACAAAATATCTTCTCCTTACTGGTAAGAATTTTTTGCATAAAGATGAGCATAAAACTGAATTAGAAACCTTATTAAAAATTCTTAATCTAAAAACGCAATTGAGGAAACAGATATAATATTTACCACTCCAAAAAATCAATTGATCAAAGTAATATTGAAGTATACGTGTATGTTTCTTAATGATTAAAATTTTAAAATAATTATTTATTTTTTAAAAGCTTATGATAAAAATAAATAATTATTTTTTTCAAATAAGTTAAACTAAATATACATAAAATAAAATGATATATTTTGTAAAATTTATTATATGACTTTGAAATAAGCTATTTTATATTTAAAATAATGTATAACTACAATTTTACATATATAAGTCAATTTTTCCTAAAAATCAAATTTACCAAATATAGGGTACTCTGCAATCCAATAAGAAAAAATAATGTACTCTGAATTCATGCATGATTCAGGAGTGACAGACACCAAGGATTCAGAGGCTGAAGTGGTATTCTTTTTTTCCTTCAAGCCGTCACAACAGGCTTTCGATATCTACGAAATTTTTGGGATCACAAATCACAATAATGAAATAAACTCATCACTCATTTTCCAGTTCAACATTTCTACAGTAACTAGTCAACAATTCTTATTTTTAACTACTGCGACAAAATAGAATCCAAAGTAAAGCAATATCGGTTTGCATTCATTCCCAATTACGAAAGACGTATATGTCTAAGAGAAACTTGGTAGTCTTCACCAGGTGGATGACAACTAAATTAATGCAACATAAATAGGACTTTTATTTTATTTTTGGAGCATTTAAAAAAATTGATTATTCTAAAATGAGGAAAATGTATTTTAAAAGATATAACATAGTAAAATTAATGGTTGTTAGTGCCCACATTCTCTACACAAATTATGATACAATAAGTTGAGCTACTTTCAAATGGGTGAAGACTAAGATTTGTTTATCAAATGGATGAAGTATGGCCATATAATGCAGGTTGTATTAACCATCAAGTTTGGGCTTAATTTCAGGAAGGATTATTCCAGCTTAATTTTGGTGTTCTTCCAGAACAAGTTGATAGGTGGGGATTGCACCACTTCATTTTCTGGATGTACAGCTCGCTTGTGTTCTTCTGATAGTGTGTTTTTCAAACTTATATTATTTTTGTTCTTATTTGCTAAAGTTTTTCAAAGGTGTTTGATACAATGTTGTTTCCACTTTAAATCATGGATCTAGATGTAAAACAACTCAAATCAAGTACTTATTTAACACCAAAAGAACAATTAACTCAAAATCAAATGGATCAAATTAAGAATTTTCCAGATTTTTACATGAATGAAGATCAACATGACAACCATAAATCTGCAAAATTTCATCTAATTTAATGGAACAATCACAAGAACAAGTTATTTAAAGCTGGATGAACCATTTCCCTGCATCAAACACACAACTTTAACTCAAACAAAAACCTCAAACACTGTAAACTTGTTTTCTCAAAGATGATAACATATAAGTTTTATTTCCCAGCTCTATATTTTTTCATATATTTTATAGGAGGCTTTATTTTTCATTTCACAATATTTCTATAAAAATATTATTTTCTTTTTAATCTACAATACTCACTTTTTTGAATGGTTCACCGTGAACCATTTTCACCTTAGAAATGGCCATCATTTGTGTGGGAGAAAGGTTATTTTCTTGGCTGGATGAAATAGTTAATTCAGTTGTAAATTTTGGAAACAACATAAATAATTTTAGTAAAGCCATGACCTAGTTATAAAGATTGTAATATGGTTATAAAAATGACTTTCAATTGTTCGTTCCCCCTGAAAATTCAACATGAAAACTTTTGTTACTTAAGTTCCATATGATACCGTATGCAGTTTGGTTATTTTTCATTTCTTTGTAATAAATTATTTATTAAGGAAGAACTTACAGTACTTGATTCCCCTGTTGAAAATATTTATAATGGTATACACGAGACATATGAATTAGGTAAAAGGTACATAGAATAATCTATTTCTATATATTAAAAGTCTTTGCTTCGAGTGTCATGTCACGTTTCTGTAGAAAATTTTTCCGTCTTTTTTTAACACCATTCTGGTCATTAATTTACCTATTAATTAAACGACTCATATTCTATATTAAATAGTAAATATCTTTATAGAATATATTACATCTATTATATCATGTACATCTTATTTTATATACTATATGTTATTACACAATATTTATATATGATTTATATTTTACAAATTAAATCTGTGAATACACATTACTTATATTTTA
>JAMLFT010008242.1:0-13899 GCA_026544285.1 Pachyrhizus erosus | reverse complement strand
AAATTTAAGAGATTAAAAATATATTTAAATTTATATGATTCTTAATAAATTTTAATTAATGTTATATTTAAAAGAAAGTATTAAAATGATGCGAGCATTTTTTTTGTCATAAGATTTATGAAGAACATATATTACAATGATTATGAAATTGTTTTAATGAAAATGGAAAGTGAACATTGCACTATATCAAATTGGTTAAATAGAAAATGTGGATCAATTTGGAAATGAGATTTTTACTGTTTTGAAGTGAATAATGTGTATTAAAATAATTTTTTAAAAAATATGTGATGAGACATCACGTATATGAAAAAATCTTATTAAAAAAAATTAATATTTAAAACAAATTTTAATATTTTGAGAAATTTTTCTTATTTTCTAGTTAGGAAATATCTTGGGTTTGAAAAAGCGCAATAGATAAAACATGTAATGATTATTATTGATTATCATTAAAAATGTAATAAAGTAAATTTGTAAATAAAATTAATTATAAAGTTATTGAAATTTAATTATTAATTCATTTAATTAACAATTATTATTATGCGGTGCATTTTAGAGACTCAAACCTGGGGAGTGAATGGATTGATGTGTTAGTATTTTTCTTTCTAGTTTCTATTAGTATATTTTCTTCAATTAAATTATTTTGTTGTTCTTTCAGGAATTATTAGCACTTATTTTAAGGTAAAAAAATTATTTTCAGATTATGATTTTTTATTTGTAAAAGATACATGAAAATGAAAGTAAATTTTTTATGGAAATTTGATTCCATCTATGTATGAGAAAAAATATTATATAAACAAGATAAAATATATGTTTAGTTCATGTACTTTAAGTAAAATTTAGTTTTAGTCTTTAAACTTTAACTTTGATTTAGTTCATAAATTTTATAAAACTTACGATGAAGTCATATTTTTTTTAAAGTTGAGACCAAATTGATCAAAGTAGAGGAATCAATACCAATTTTTACAAAAGTATAAGAATTAAAAACATACTTTATTCTTAAAAAAAAATTATGTATGAGAAATTTTTAAATTCAATAATTATTTATTTTCCCATAAACAAAAAATTAAAAATTTAAAACTGTCAAAATTTTGTTATACCAAACTTAGAGTATGACATGTCAGCATGTCACAAAAAATTGATCACAATTTGTTGTATGGTTCTTGCTTGATTTTACTATCTCAAGAAAAAAAGGATTATGTAACATTAAAGAAAATATATTACAAAAATCCTTATTTAGATTAATGATCAACTTTGTAGTCAAGGTTTTTATGGTTAGTAAATGTTTATTTTTATAATTTAAATTAAAATTCTTTTAATCAATTTTGTTTTCAAAGATGAATTTGTCCAATACCAACTTTACATGTCCAATTTTTTTAATGTTGTTGAACATTGAGTTTTTAGTGGAAATACATTATGGTTTTAATCTTATATATATGGTTAATGTATGTTGAGAAAAATAGAAGTCACACCTATTGAGAAATATGTCTCTCTTTTATAAATTCTACTGCATTAAAAATTATTTTGGAGCATTGGTATACATTGGTTTGGGGATTTTTTTTGTTATACATGATTGGTTCAACGAGTTGATTAGGGGCGCATAAAACCATTCTACTAGTACAATGTTTTCTCTCTGATAATACATTGCATGTGGATAGAAGACTATCTAGGAAGGAGGAAAATCATGAAGACTTGAAGCTATAAGGTTCTTTGACAAGATCAAGGAAGAGACTCATAGAAAAAGTCTTGGACTTTTGCTGGGCTAATTTGTGTCCAAGCCCATTGGATTTTTCTTTGGTCCCAATTTGCGTCCAAATCTATATTTTGTGTACATAGAGTGGTTGGGCCTTAAGGCTTGACTACTTACCATAGATTTTATTGGACCTTGTATTTTGGGCCATGTAGTGTAAGATTGTTTTGAACCTTGTAGTCTAGGATTGTTTTGGGTCAATGTAGATAAAAATGGGCCTTGAACCCATACGTCGCCATCACTTATGCCCATGGTCATTTCGATGTCTCCTTTGTGGTTTAAGTCCTAGTTAGTTTGACTTTAACTTTAGGTGCTAGTCTATATATAGCTCAAAAAGTCAATGTAAGTCAACACTTCTTCATTAATGAAATATTGAGTTTCTTTTCATTTTGAGAGTAGCCAAATTCTCTCTAAATTCTAGAAAGGAATTTCTTGTTCCTTATCAAGGTTCACTCTTATGATGGAACTTCATCAACTTATCATAAATCTAGATTTATATGACATTATCATTTCTCTTCTCCAATCCACGTTCCATGAAGATTGAAATCTAAGAATGTTGAATTGATTGGAAAATTAAGCATTTTCTTTACAAGAAATGCATCAAGTGGTATCTAGAACCAATTTTCAATTTTCCTAAGCTTCAATCCTATTATTTCTTCAAATCCTTTACAATTTTGGTTTGAAATCTTCTTCTTATTGGTTCAAAATTGGTGCATCACCTTTCAACATGTGTTCGTCCATGATTATGTGATTTTTCCATTTTTTGTGGCTTGATTCTTGATTTGTTGCATAGGTTTGTTCGTATGATTCTTGTGAGTAGAAAAATGTATAGATCAACGGTGAAAAGTTAAAGATGTAGATCTAAATTTGAAAATTCATGTTGTTTATGTCATGTTCATGTGTTCTTGAGCTTACATTCTAAATTTAGTTCAATTCTTGTGTTGTTTCTTGATTTTTATGTTAGATTTTTATGTAAACATGATAGATCTACAAATCCTAAGTGGTTGATTGTCAAAATTCATCAAGAAATTGTATAAATCTTGATCCATGTTATTCATTAACTTCATGTTGTGTTCTTCAAGATTTTCGAATTTTGATGCTTAGATCTACTTCTAAGCTTAGTTGTTTTTTTATGTTTTCTTGTTAGATCTATATGTAATTTTGTTAGATTTATTAGTTCTACATAAAATGTGTCCAAAATTTATTAAATCCATGAGTAGATCTTAGATATAGAGTATGTAACCAATTTCATGTGTTCTTCATGTTCTTGATCTTGATTTCTAGATTTATTTTGATTCATGTATGTTTTGTTAGTTTCTTGTTAGATCTATGTTCTTTTATGTTAGATTTATTAATTGTTTGAGTTGTCTAGTTGTGTTGTTGCAAAAATTGGAGGAGATCTAAGCTTGAAGTTTGTGTCACTTTCCAAGGTGTTTTTGTTCAAATTTTCTTCAATTTCAAACTTAAATCTACTCAATTTGTGAAGTGGTTTTGGAAATCTAGTTATAGATTTGTGTTCTTCTCAATTAGATTTGCAAAACCTTATAATTTCTTTTGGATTTGGAGCACTTTGATTTTTGAGTTTGTTTTCATGTTCTTCATGTTCTTGAACATTTGATTTTGATTCGCGTGATTCTTGTTAATTGTGGTTGTTTTGTGTTTATAACCACTTGTTTTGTGTTAATTAGGATATAATATAACATTTTCTTCTACAAGTTTATGTGATTCATTTTAATTTCATGCATTTTGAGAATTTTGAATCTTAAAGACACGTTCTTGTGTTCATCATAAAATTTTGCAAGAACCCTATTTTGATCTTCAAAAACTTGTTTGAAGATATTTTTTGGTGATTGTGCAATAAAAGAAAATATAGAAAAGGACTAAGTGCAAAATTATAAAAATGTTAAGGGGTCAAATTGTAATTATCAAAAGTTCAAGGAATCAAGTATACATTTTTTTGAAAATTGTGAATTGCACTTACCTCTTCTCCTTATCTTTGAACTAATTTCTTCTTGCAAATTTTATGCTACATGAAATTAAAAAATTACAAGTTTTACCTATAACTAGTTGACGTCGAAACTAGCATGTTCCTTCTTTGATCAATTTTTGAATTTTCTTATTTTATTGTGGTTTGTCTAATTATTCTATAATATTGTAGGCTTTGTTGAATGTCATACATGCTTAATTATTTCTTGTTATGTTCATCAAATTCTTCTTTTCTGTTGCGTGTGTTGGTTGTTTTCTACCTATTATAGTTAAGTCTTTTGTTCAAATTGTTTATGCTTTTGAGTTTCTAGAGATGCTTCCATTTTAATTATGTTGCATGCTCTTGCTTTCTTTAGTTGTCTCAATAACTCTTTCATTGTGTGAGCCTTTCCTAGTTTTGGGTTTCTTCATTATATTCCATTTTGTCACAACTATATTCACTTTGAGTTGGAATTTCAATTCCTTGAGCCTTTATTGCTTGTCTGTTATAATTCCATGGTTTTGTCTTGGTTTCTATCCTTTGGAATTCTTGAGTTTATTTTAGTCATCTGTTTCCTGTTGCACATTAGGGTTACCCTGAAATTGGATTATGAAATTGTTTTCTAGAATTCAAGAGAGAATTTCTAGAGAGTGGTAAAAGGCATTCAATGAAATATTATTGTAAAAGCCTTATTGTGTGAAACACGAGTGTTGAGTGTAAACACTTAGTGTGTGGTGAAGCTTTTCTTATAATTGTGTTTTACTAACTTTGGTTCTCTTTTGTGAATATGACTAGTGGAAATGAAAATGATGTTTTGTCACCAAAATTTGCCAATTCATGGCCTCTATGTTAAAACAAATGAAGAAAATGCAATTGGAAAGTGAGAGATGTTTTGGAGATAGTGTGGAAAGAAGTGCAAGACATATAAGTGAGAGAGTGAATAATATAAACAAAGAAAGACACATTAGGACCCCCACACTCTTCATAAGGAAGTGATGATTACTATAACCATGTTGAGGATAAAAGACAAAGACCTAGAAAGAGAAGAATGAGAGACATGAGGGTAGAAAGAGGAAGGCATGAGGAAGATCCTAAGATGATGTTGCCTAATTTTAAAGGCTCATCCAACTTGGATTCCTATTTTGAGTGAGATATGAAAGTATAACAAATCTTCAATTTCCACTGTATAAGTGAAGAGAAGATTTTGAAACTAGATACCTTATCTTTAAATACTATGCATTGGTTTGGTGGAACCAAATGAAAAAGGAAATAAGTAGGGGTAGGAGGATTGGTAACTAGGAAGGGCTTAGGAAAACTATGAGGGAAATATTTGTCCCACTTAGCTTTAGGAAGTACATGCATAACAAGTTCTAAAGGTTGTACCAAGGAGGAAAAAGTGTGGATGAATTTTTCAAAGAATTAGAGATGTGTTTAATTAGAGTCGAGGTTGATGAACCTCAAGAGGATACCATGGCTAAATTCCTAAATAATTTAAGATATTTTTAAGTTACAATCTTACACTAAGTTGAATGATCTTGTTCACAAGACATTAAAAGTGGATCAACAAGTCAAAAGGAAGTAAAACTACAAAAAGAGTAATGGAGGCATATCCAATTGGAAGTAAGGCTCCAAGAAGGACGACCTAATTTCTACTTCTAAAAATTCTTCTTTTTTTTATAAGTTTGAAAAACCAAAGAATGAAAAATTTGTAAATAATGAAAAATCCCACCCCTAAATATAGTTTTATAAGGTATTTTAAATGTCTTGGTATAAGTCACATTACTTCTTAATGCCTAAACAAGAGGGCTTTGAGATAGTGAATCTTCTAAGACATCTTGTGATGCTTCTAGTAAAGGTGAGAGTGATTCTCTTCACTCCCTTGAAGAGAGTGATTTATTGATGATTAGGAGAATGATGGGTACTATTTGTCATAATTTTGATGATTCACAATGTGAAAATATTTTCCACACATGTTGTTTGATTGATGGACATGTTTGCTTTTTGGTAATTGATGGTGGTAATTGCACTAACGTAGCTAGCACTAGATTGGTTAAAAAACTTGGTTTGAAGGTTACACCACATCCTATGCATTATAATCTTCAATGGTTGAGTGAGATTGGTGAACTTATAGTTGATAGGCAGGTTTTACTTTCTTTCTCTATTAGATCATATTGTGATTATGTTATATGTGATGTTGTGCCTATGGAAGCTACTCATGTATTGTTAGGTTGTCCATGACAATTTGATAGAGACATAGCTTTTAATGGTGTTACTAACATTTACTCTTTTTGATGCACAAGGGACATAAGGTGGCTCTTAAGCCATTGATCCACAAAGAAATAATTGCAGATTAGGTAAAGATGAAGAAAAAGATAGAGCAAGAGAAGAAGGTTTAAATGGGAACCAATGTCCAAGAAAATAAGAAGAATAAAAAGTAAGAAAAAATGAAAAAGTGGAAGCAAAGACTAGTTTTCTTTCTAATCCAAAAGAGTAATGTTTTGAATGAAGGTTTTGAAGACTTCTTGAAGGAGTTTGAGATGTCTTTCCACATGACTTCCTTAAGGGATTCCATCTTTGAGAGGCATTAAGCATTAAATAGACTTAATTTCGAGTGCAAGTCTACCATATAGAGCCTCTTACATAAGTAGTTCAAAAGAAACTAAAGAAATCCAAAAATAGGTTGAAGGCTTGGTGGTGAAAGGATGGTTACGAGAAGTTTAAGTCCATGTGCCATGCCCGTGATCCTCCTTCCAATGAAGGATGACTTTTGAAGGATGTGCATGGATTATAGACTCATCAACATCATCGTGAGGTATTGCCATCTTATTCCTATACTTGATGATTTGTTGGATGAACTTCATGGTGCATCTTTCTTCTCTAAAATTGATTTAAAAAGTAGTATCCTTAAATTTGAGTGAGAGAGATGAGTGGAAAATGACATTTAAAACCAAATTTGGTTTATATGAATTATTAGTGATGTCATTTGAGTTAATTAATGTGCCTAACACGTTTATGCGCGTAATGAATCATGTTTTGCAATGCTTCATAGAATGCTTTGTGGTGGTTTACTTTGATGAGGACCACTTTAATCATGTGAGGAAACTTTTGAATGTGCTTAGGGATGAAAAATTGTGTGCAAACTAGAAAAGTTTACTTTTTGTGTTGATCATGTGCTTTTTCTTGGTTTTGTAATAAGTGCTAAAGGTGTGAATATGGATGAACAAAAGATAAAAGCAATTAGAGATTGGCCAAAGCCATAAAACGTGAGTGATGTGAGGAGTTTCCTTGGTTTGACTAGCTTCTATACATGCTTTGTTAAGGATTTTAACATTATTTCTTCCCCTCTTAATGAAATTGTCAAGAAAAATGTGATTTTTAAATAGGGAGAAAAACAAGAAAATGATTTTAAAAATTTAAAAGAAAGATTGATTCAAGCACCTATTCTTGCATTACCAAAATTTTCAAGATCTTTTGAACTTGAATGTGATGCTTCTAATGTTGGAATAGGGGTTGTGTTGTTGCAAGAAGGTCACCCTATTGCTTATTTTAGTGAAAGTTGAAGGGTGCTTCTTTGAATTACTCTACCTATCATAAAAAACTTTATGGTCTTATTCATGCTTTGCAGACTTGACAACATTATCTTTTAGCTAAAGAATTTGTGAGTCATAGTGACCATGAATCCCTTAAGTATTTGAGAGGTCAAGGCAAACTCAATAAGAGGCATGCCAAATGGGTAAAGTACTTGGAACAATTTTTTAAACACAAGCAAGGAAAAATAAATAGTGGTAGATGCCTTATCAAGGAGGTATGCCCTCATTTCTATGATGGAATATAATATGCTTGGGTTTAGTTACATAGAGGAATTGTATCCAAATGACCATGACTTCTCTAAGGTTTTTGAAATGTTTAAAAAAGGTGCTTACTTAAAGAACTTTAGGCAAGACAAATTTTTGTTTAAGGTAAAAGATTATGCTTGCCTCAAAGTTCTTTAAGAGTACTTAGATTAGAGATGCTCATGAAAGGGGTCTTATGGGACATTTTGTAGTGGATAAAACATTGCATGTGTTCCATTAGCATTTTTATTGGTCTAAGATGAAACATGATGTGATAAATTTTTGTAAGAAATATATTGTTTGTCACAAGGGCAAATCAAAATTAATGCATCATGGTTTATACACTCCATTGCTCATTCCTTCTTATCCTTGGAGTAATCTTGTTATGATTTTTGTGCTTGATTTACCTTGGTCCAAAAGGGGAAAGAACTCCATCTATGTTGTGGTTGATAGATTTTAAAAAATGGCTCATTGTATACCTTGCCACAAGCATAAGGATGCATTCCATATAGCTGATCTCTTCTTTAGCGAACTAGTGAGACTTCATGGTGTGGCAAAAACTATTGTGTTTGAAAGGATACCAAGTTCCTTAGCCATTTTTGGAGGACATTATGGAATAAGTTGGGTACCAAATTACTCTTTTTTATAACATGTCATCCTTTGATCGACAAACTGAGGTGGTGAATATGACTCTTGGTCAACTTCTCAAATACATGTTAAAAAGTAATATAAAATCTTGGGAGGATTGTTTACCTCATATTGAGTTTGCTTATAATAGGGTGGTGAATTCTACATCTTATTCTTCATTGAGGTTGTGTATGGTTTTAATCCCTTAACCCCTTTGATTTATTTCCTTTACCTAAAATATCTTCCATGATTAATTATGATGGTATTACTAGAGCTAATTTTGTTAAAATCTTACGTGACAAGGTCAAAGCTCAAATTGAGAAGAAAGTAGAGCAATATGTATAACAAGCCAACAAAGGGAGGAAACATATAATTTTTGAACCTAGTGACTTGGTCTGGGTTTATTTGACAAAAGATAGATTTCTTTCTCAAAGAAAATCAAAACTCTATGCCAAAGGTGATAATCCTTTTCAAGTTCTTGAGATGATCAATGTTAATGCTTACAAAATTTACTTGCCTCTTGATTATGGAGTTATTAATAGCTTTAATGTCACTGATTTGTTGTAACACCTTGAAATTTCAACTGAGTTATATTGTGTAATATTTATTTATTTATTAGATTTCTTGAGTTGAGTTAATTTTTTTTATTTATCTAAAAATGAAAATTTGGAATTAATTAATGAAAATTAATTCTGAGTAGCCAAAATTCTCTAAGAGGATTTTATAGGATAAATATTGAGGATAGATAATTTAATTAATTGATGAAAATTTTGGTTGTACATGTGTGATAAGAAAATTAAATTCTTGACATGTGTTAGTTTTATGTCTATTTATGGTTTATTTGTTTGATAAAATTTATCTATCAAATAAAGTTATACAAATAAATACTTTAATTAACCTTAAAAAATTAAACATAAACTAAAATATATAAGGCTTCATTAATTAGAGAAAGACAAACTTTTAGTTTGACAATTTTGCCCGTCTTGATGAAAATTTTACTAGTAAATTTTCATTAGTAAAAATTCATTAGATAAAACTTAAATTTCATCCTATTAAAACCAAAATTATTTTAATCTATCTATTGGAAAGATAAAAATCATGTTGTAAGATAAATAAAATAGAAACGAAAACAGGAGTGATATTGGACGAAAATTCTTCAAAAATTAGTTGAAAAATGATTTATTGCATGTTTTTCGATAAATTCTTTTGGACTAAGTATGCTCCACAAGGAAGAGCCATTTGGTAGTAGCCTATTGGCCATTAACCACACGACTACCCACACTCACACACTCACCCAAAAATATCACAAAATCACTTAAACATCTCATCACCACCTAAACATCATTTCATCATAAATTCTCTCCCAAAACCCAATCCTACTAACGTTCACTCTCTTTTCTTTTTATTCAAGCCATGCATGAAATTCCATAAACACCTCCCACACTCACAAAACACTCAAGCTATTGCAATCCATTTTCTCTCATTGGTTTTCAAGAAAGAAACCGAAAACAAGCTCCAAGGCACCCAACTCTTTTGTTTGACCAAAACACCATTATCTCTCAAGCTTTCTCTTCGATTTCTTTTGGTAAGGATGATATCTTGTTGTGAATTCAAGTTGATTGAAGTTTGGAGAACCATTTTTGTGCATTGCATGTTCCTTTTGACCATGAAAAATCCTTTTCATGCTATTGAAAAATGGGTTTTCTTCATCTTTTCATTCATTGTTGCATTTGTTAGCAGCATCTGTTGGGTTGCATGTGTTCTTCTTATTGTTTATTTTTGAGTTTTCAAGCCTTAAGGATGATATTTAAACAAAGGAGACTTTGCCCAATTCTTTTTAGATTTTTATAAAATTATTTGCTATTTTATTTATGGCCAAAGAATGGGAGACATTACATAGAAAATAGCTTCCTACATGTGCATGTGTCACCATTTTGGGCATATCTTTTGACACAACCAATGGATTTCTTTCAAACATTTTTTCAATGAAAGTAGACCTCGAAACACATTTCATATTTTTGAAGCTTCTAGAAGATAAGCTTAATAAGAAGGTTGGACCAAGCATGCAATATCTCGCTTTTGACTTTGATTTTTGGGATGACAAGACTTGATGTTTATGGTACTTGTGCTTAGTGACTCATCTTAGCTACAATTTGTTTACATGTCTAGAAACTAGACACAACTATATTTCCAACCATGTATTTGTTTAATTTTTGAAGGTTAGAAACATTTTCAAATATTCTTTACCATCTCGAGGTAATGCATGCACCGCGGACTCGTGTCATAGGAAAAGTATCTCTAAATATTTAGTTACTGAGAATAGTGAAAAATAAGTTATAATTTGCCTTTTACCTTGTTTGAAAGGTCTAGATGTTATATTCAAGGTACAAAAAGTAAAACATCAATCCCTTTTGGTAAGCCACCAAAAAGTGGAAAACACTAGACTATAATTAGTGTAAGCGAAAGTTGAGTATGTCACCTTGAAAGATTTTTAATAATTTTTGTAGATTTTTGTTTGAATAGAAGATGTTATGAAAAATAGACTTTAAGAATTTTCATAATCTATAAAAATATTTTCATTTGAAAAGTTTTTGTTATTTTTACTTTGTTGGAACTTTTGGTCTAGTTACTAGATGATGTTTAAGGTTAGACTATAGAAAATGACTTCGTAGGTTTTTTTTTTCAAGTCAATTTCTTGCTAGAAAAGTGTTTTAGTAACATAATTATAAAAAAATTCACATATTTAATTAGAAAACATATTTATATCATTGTAAAGATAGTTGCATTGACAACATATTGGAAAACAAACCAATTAAAAATAATATTAAAAAGGTTAACAAAAAAATCCATCTTTGACCAATGTTGTTTTGGAAAATATTTGACTATATTGCCTTAATTTATTTTTATAAATTTTTGTAATTTTTTGCTTATAATAAATTATATCTTTCTAGAAAATATAATTAAATATCTTAGTTTAAATATAAAAATCTAGTAGTTTAAAAAAAAATGTGATATAATTTTTTAATGGCCATTTTTATCTTTTTCTAGAGCAAAAATATAATATTATTTTTATTGTATTTAGAAACTTAGTATTTTTGTTAAAATTAAGTGACATGACCTCATACATAGAATAAATAAAATATTTTGACAATGACATTGGTTATAAGATCTAAAAAGTGTGAATTTCGAGTAATTATCTATGTGTGTGATATTTGTGAAAATTTGAATTGTTTGTATTAAGTTGTATATAAATGATTTTTTTGACATATTAAATTTTGTGTATGAATTTATTATGTGTTTTAAAGAACATTATTGATATAATTTTTATTTGGTTTATGGTTATAGAAACCTATAATGAGGAACTTTGATAATTATACTAAATTTTTATTTAGAAGAAACCATATCCTAATTGGTCTTTTGAGTTTCCTTCCCACTAGGTTTTGTTTAGACAGACTCAGATATGCTTTTTTGGATACCTTCACTAAGATTCCATATATTTAGGGTGCTTATATACATTCTTTAAGATGAATAAAAGGTTGGCTATAATTTCAGAGTGTTTGGCTAAGGAAGACTTTTTTTTTTTTTTTTTTATCAAAAACTAAACTTTCTCTCAAAATCATTTGATATTTCTAACCTTATCCCATTTATTTTGTTTTCCTTCCTTATAATGAGATCCTTTGAGTGAGGGTCCATTTAATGACCTTTAATGAGTTGTTTATCTATTTAAGAGTTTTAAACTTAATCAAAACACTATATGAGTTTTTCCTTTAACATAACTATATATTGATTGGATTTTCTTGTCTTTTTTGCAACTTTTGAACTTTTTTTACTATGACTTTTGCTTCCTTTTTATGTATAAAACTTGCATAATTTAAATTTTGAAATTGTGATAGTTGGTATTTGTTGAATTTTTAGTGGTTCACGTTATGAAAACTTGTAATTTTTAGTGGCTCATTTTATGATGCTTTTGGTCACTAGTTTTGATGACTATAGTGCTTGTAAAGGTCTTTTTTGCTTATAGTTGCTTTGTTCTTATTAGGACTTGGTGACTTATGCAAGTTTATGCTTCTAAATATTTTTAGGTTTATTTGAGCTTCTTCCTTTTGATGTGAATTCTTTCGAATAGTGCAAACAACCATGTCTCATTCTTTGTTTAATTTTGTATCTTTTAGTGCTTCTTCATTTCATGTGTAGCTTCTAATCATACTACTTCTTAACTAAACATGATTCATCTTTCATGCTTTTGGTCAACTATCTTTTTGGAAATTCTACTTATAATGGGGCAAATCTTATGTCTAAAAGGTTGACATACTTTTGACTGATACTTTACAACATTCTCCATGTTTCTTAATAAAGTTTTGTCTAAAAATTACATGATCAAAGAAAATCAATAGTAGTTTAAGTCTAGAAGACTTATAATTTGTTTCTTGAAGGATTGTTATCATTAAAACTTTAACTTTAGAAAGGGCTTTGGTTCAACATCAACATTGTTTTCATTCCTGAAAATCACCCTAGAGACTTAATCCATGACAACAACGATCTTTTTACTTCTTACTTTCACTAAAACATTGATACTTTCTCCTAGCTTGAAGCCATTTTTTTCCATATTTATCACCAATAACTCAACCTTGACACCTTCATGTGCAACATGTAAATGACATTGATATTATAAATGAAATTTTTAGATTGAGTATATCTTAATAAATATTTATTTTATTTTATTTATTTATTTGTATGATTGCTTCTTTTTTTAAATTTTGGATTTGTATAGATGGAGAAGGTAAGGAAGGAAAGGGAAAGCAAAAGTAAGCAAGAAGGTTGATGAAGGCTACTAAGGAAAAATTATTAGAATGATGAACATATTGAAAGTAATGATGAAAAAATTTTGAACAATGAAAAATTGAATTTGGCATTGAGGTTGTTATGATTTTTTTTTATTATTAGTTTGCTTTACTTGATTTTAAGAGTAGTAATAAAAGAAACTTTAAAACATTATTCATTAATATAAACTTTGGAGGTTTGAAATCACCATAAATTGTATTTTTAAAGTTACCAAAAAAAAAACATTATTAACTACATCAACAATTTTTTTAATGTTAATTTTAAAGATTTAAATGAGCTATTTTTAAATTAAGGAAACTAAAAAAAGAAAGACTTCTAATTATTATTTTTTATTTTGGATGAATTGGACATTTAGAACTTGAATTCAACCATGTTTGACCAATGATAAACCCTATTAATTAATGCATTAATAATATTTTTATAATAAGAAATTGATGTAAATATAATTTTATTTTTATATTTTTTATATTTATAAAAATCAAAGACATATATTAAAGTTTTATAATAATTTATGTTCCTATTCAATCAACTAAATTATATCTCTTAATATTTTATTCTTATATTATAAATTAAAATATATAAAATAAAGAATGAGAGTCTTTTACTCATACTACTTTTTTTAATTAGATATTTAAATTTTTTTTCTCTTTTAGATATATATTTTACATCTAACTATTCTAACTAAACAAATGAAATTATCTTTTAACCATATCAAATTATATCTTCTGAGTGTATTTCTATATTGATTTTAATAATCTTTTAAGAAGATTATAAATCGTTAAAAATAGTGTTATATGATAATTTAATTATTTATTATAAATCTAAAACATATTTTAAATATTAAAAAATATTTACATATCATAATTTTTTATTAAAATATGAAG
>JAMLFT010008241.1:0-13879 GCA_026544285.1 Pachyrhizus erosus | reverse complement strand
TTATTATTTAATTAATAAAATTATTTATAAAAATATTAAAGTTAATAATTTAATTCTTCATTAAATATAACTAAAATTATTAAATTAAATTACATCCTACGATTATTGCAAATTTAATAATCGATCCAATGATGCATTAAGAATTCAAGTAAACTTTACTATATATATATATATATATAGTCATCGATTTTAAAAAAGGTAGATACTAAATTTAAATAAAGAATTCAATTGTCTTCTTCCTTTCCAATGTAAAAACGAATTCGAATTTCCAAACTAATCAAGCCAAAGCTACGAATTGATTAGAAAGAGTTTGGTCTAATTTATAATTAAACCAAAACTAATTAAATTTAAATGATCAATAATAATATAAGAGTAATTAAAAGTTAAAACATTAAGTCGGGTACAAATCAAAGCATTATTAGCCTGATTGCATTGAAACGTATGTCTCATAGCATGAACAACACTCATGATTATTGTCTGTATAAGTTGGCATTTGTTTACTTAAATTGCATTAAAAGACAAAATTGAGTGAGTGAGTGACAGAATGTTAACACTCATTGCATGAAGAAAACCGTGGGATCCATTGTCCAAAACATAGCAACTATAGCGTGTGTTGATGCGAAACGCCTTTACGTTTAGCTGTCATTGAGGCTGTTCTGATACCATTTCAGTGCCCTTTAAAAGCGTCATTATCGAGGCACCACTTTACGAGTCTTCATATATCCTAGTTTTCATACCATTGCCCCCACACTATTTAAGTCACAAACATATATGGTCATGGTCTTTGAGAGAAGGAGTAGTTTCTAATAACAAATCTATTTATCTATCTATCTTTTTGTGATAAGCCATGGCGAATTGGAAGGGTGGTAAGATGGTGGTGGTGGCGAGTTTGGTGGTGATGGGGTGGTTGTCATTGGTGGTCATGGGAAGTCCAGTGCTTCATAAGGTGGGAGGCTCCAAGGGTTGGATCAATCATGATGTGAACTACACTGAATGGTCTGCTCAAGAGCATGTCTATGTTGGTGATTGGCTCAGTAAGTGCATATACACCTCCTTCTGTTTTTTTATTTTTATTTTTTTATTTTATTTTATTTAATACCCTAACTTGTTCTTCAAAAATAATAATAATAATAATATATAGGCCATTTCACCTCACTTATTCTGCCTTCTTTATTTGTTTTCTTAACCAAAGTCCTGATTGATCCCCCCTTGGATATTATTACCTTAAGGTTATGAGATTGATCTCTCTTTGTATGGAGTTGTAATAGTTGGAAACATTTTATTTTTTAATCAACAGATTTGGTGTGAAGGAAGATTAGTCAAACTCATGGATCTGAATATCATATGATTATACCAAAAACATTAATTTGTTTTCATATTTTACAAAATATCTATGATATAATGTTGACTCTCAAAAGTTTATAATTGGAGCTTCGGAGAGATTTATAAACGTAAGATATGCTCTAATGTGGTTTAGCTGGTGATATTAGATTTTCAAGAGACAAATGAAGGTACGATAAACAAAACAATTATAAATTCGATAAAAATTTTGAAAGATTTTAACTGATAATTTCTCTATTTCTTATTTTGGAATTTTAACTTGTTTACTAACTTAATTCAATCTATACACATTTGTAATTGTTTCATCCTTTTTTTTCTGGTTCAACTGAAATTAAAACGTACATCATGTGTCTTGTGGGAATTGCACCATAGAAATTGCCAAGTTCTATGTTAAAATATTGATGGTTCCGAGAGTAACTAAATAAGTTAATGCTGTTTTAAATCCATTGTGTTACTTTGGGTAGTATGAGGAACAAATCCTGCATTCATACATTTTATACAGATGTGATATGATCAATTGGTTACTTTTCATTATTTTTCTTCTGAGAAATAGTTACTTTCCATGTTATTAGTTGCTATATATTTGCAGTTTCTATACTCGCAAATATATTTACTCAAATAAAAGCCATTGATATTTTTAAGAAAAGAAAGTTTATAACTATGGAATAAAAGTCATCTTATTCAAGATTGATTTTTCCCCCTTGTATCAATCCCTGTTTAGAATTCCTTTCAATAGGGTTGTCAAAGGTTTAATTACGATTAAACTTTATTTATGAGGGTTGGAGTATTGGCCAAGGATACTACTCTTATTTGTAAAAGAGAAAATAAAAAGAAAACATGAGACCCTTTTACTTTTTTGTTAAATTCAGAAAACTTTGCTAATTATGTGACAATGCAACATGCTAATCAATTTTTGATCCAGAAATGGAAGATAAAGATCATACAAGGGCAGTTAGAACAGATTAACCCATAATACAATGAAAAGTACAGTTCGTAAGTCTATAGTAAAAAGAAAAAGTTAAAGGAAAAGTCAAGAGAAGCATAAGATCGCAATGAAAAGAAAAAGAAGAAGAATCTTCCTTTCAAAACGTTGAGAATGCAAGCTTTAATTAAAGAACAAAAGACAAAATTCTAATAGCCATTAGAAAGCTTCATAAGATTTAAGGTACTTAAAATTTGGATAAGCTTGTATATAATTATTATTTATTTTGGAAAACAACAACCTTAATGAAACAATCTTCTAAATCTTACCATTTAGAAGAGCTTATTTCCAATTTAGTTATACTTTCTAGTGACATAAACAGTAATGTATAGTGTTCAAGAAAACTTATGAGAATAATTTATGATATGTCTATTTGATGAAGTCTTCATGTTTGATAAACGATACTACAACGTTCTGGAGGTGAACAAGACAAGCTACGAGAATTGCATAGACAGGGACTTCATAAAGAACGTGACAAGAGGTGGTCGTGATGTAGTGCAAATGACTGAGGCAAGGACCTACTACTACCTCTCTGGTGGTGGTTACTGTTTTCATGGTATGAAAGTGGCTGTGTATGTTAGAGAATACCAAGATCCAGCACTGGCAATGGCACCAGCTCTATCCCCCATTGTCTCTGCTTCTCTTTTGCCCTCAGTGGCCACATGCATTTCTATCATTGTTGCTAATCTTTTGCTTTATGTCACTTTCATTTTACATTGATTCATGATTTGCAAACAACCTTATTCATAATTTTACATTTTGTTTACTTTCTCTTTTTTTCATATTTTGCACTCTGAAAATAGGGTGTTCATTCATGATTTTCTTATAATATAGTCTTAATAATGTTTCTTTTTTTTAGTTAGATTGAGGTGTCAAGGAACAAGAGTAGGAAAGTAAAAGTAAAGGAGTATTTTGTTTACAGAAAATTAATACATGCAATATGTTTGACATGTTTATTGATTCACTTCTAGTTGTCAAATAAATAATTGAGGTCAAATTAAGTTATATGTATTAATTTTTACCAAAATATTATACATTTTAATTGTACTATAAGTATCAAACTTTAAAGAATCTTTAACATTTTAATTCATACTGATATATATTATACAGAATTTTGTTATTTTTTTATACATAAGAATTAAAGATGGATATACAAAATTTTACATTAATTTATGTATCTTTTTTAATTAATTGAACTAAACTTCCAAATAGATAATTATGTTAATTATTTATTTATAGATAGAGATCATAAAGTAATATAACTGTATTATATATTTTTATAAATAAATAAAAAATAATACAGGTATATTTTGATAAAAAAAATTATATATGATTATCTTAATTATATATATTTTAAAATTTCATAAATATTTAAATTATGTGATTTAAGATGACTTAATTACCTTTATTAAAATAATTTTCATTATCATAATTAAATTATTAAAATATTTATTAGTAGTAATTATCTTCATTTATATTACAATATATATTACTTGTAATTGTCATAAATGATATAATTATATATTTTATAAGAAAATAGTATCATTTAAATTATATATAAAAATTACACATAGTATTTTTAATTACATATTTAATAATAACATTAAATAATTCAATTATATCAATTAAAATTACCAGCATTTTTAATAATCATATTTAATAAAAATAATTTATATATAAAAATTTAAATGATGTATAAAAATCATGTGATTATCTTAATTATATATTTATTTATAACATTAATTACTTTAATGACATTGGTTAAAATTGTAAACAATTTAAATAATCATATTTGATAAAATAAATCAATTATATATAAACTAATTTCTCTTTAGCCATTGATTAGAACCTAAATATCACATTCAGATTATTCTTAATGATTGTATGAATGTGGTCTCCCTATAGAAGATGACAAACATCAATAACAATAATCTATACAATTAAAAAATTTAAATAATGATATATTATCATAGTATAGTAGGATTTACATTATAAATTACATTGTGATTCTTGAGGACCATATCAACTAAAGGAATACGATTTTTACAATTAGGCTTTATGTCAAAGTCTAAAAGAAAGTCACATTTAAACACAATTGACATTAAGTTTACGAAGATGAAGTTTGAAATAAAACTGTGAAGAAAAAAAAAATCAGTGCATTTCTTGATGAATATAACTAGGTAAAACACAAAGTAAATAAAACTTCACATTATTTAGATAGACTAAAGGATGAATTTTGGAGTCATTATTTGATGGGTAAGGGCATAATTTCGATTGAAATTGAAGGAAATATTAATTTATTTTCATTCAAATTAATTTGAATTGATACTTGACTTTTTTTTTTTTATATTTTCAATTAAATTATTTTTAAAATTTAATTCAATTTATTTTCATTGTGATATTTTTCCTTTTAATTTGAATTATTTCAAAAAATAATTATATGTTATATTATTTTTACATAATATTGTATATTAATTTATTTTCTCAAGTAATTATTCATTCTAAATTACAATATTGATCTATAAAATTATTTTCACATTAAATATCATGAGAAGTTAAATGTAATAAATTATTTTCGTATATAATTATTGATTCATAAAATTGTTGTTAACTTATTTTCCTACATAAAATTTGTTTTTAATTCTACTATGAGTAATTATATTTTAATTTAATTAATTCCAAAAATAAACTTCGCACTAAATGATATTTGTACATAAATGTTTCAAGAAATTATATCTACAAATAAATTATGGTCCATCAAACTCCTATATTTCTGTTTTTAATTATATTATGATTTAATTTATTTTATTCAAATTAATTAAAACTAATAATATTTAAAAATTAATTCAAATTGATAATTGAAATTTTGATTATTTTACTATTAAATCAGCTTTGAAAATTTGATTCCATGTTTATTTTCATTTTGATATTTTTTCTTTTATGTTAAATTATTTTCATATGTAAATATCACTTATTTAATTAATTTCGTAAGAAATAACTACGAAACACTAAATAATGATGTGTCATCTAAAATTTGAGAAACACCCTTATTTAGTCATGTAAATTTAGAACATGTTGTAAATTTATATTTATAGATTAATTATGTCTCTCTTTTCAAATGACTTTTTATCTAATTATTATTCATCTTCTTCGCTTCTAATTAAAGAGAAAAATTATTTCATTAATTTGTAACATTCATTTTTTTTTTTGGCTAAAAAAACTTGCTAATTAATTAAGTGTACCTTATGAAAAAAACTAGTGTAACAAACAATTAAAAAATGTTTTTATAAAAAGAGTTTGATAATTTTTTAAAAATAGTCTTATAAAAAGGGATACGAGACACATTAATTATTAATTTTTTTATATTCTTAATTTAATAAGAAATCTATTAATGAAATAACACTCATTTTTCATAAGAATGGATTTATCAATATTCATTGATTAAAAAATTATTCTATAGATTATAATTAATGTCATTATATCTGATCACCATTTAAATTAATAAATTTTATAAGTATTTTTAAATAAAATTTAAATTTATAACAACATTAATTAAATTAATTGAATTATTTTTATTAATTTTAATAAATAAAGTACTTGTTTCTTATATATAAAAACAAAACTAGTAATAGATAGTGTAGAAAAGAATTCTTCTTGTATTTTTTTGACACAAGAGTTCTTGACTAAAACATAATTTGATAATTTTTTTTATGTAAATTTGACAACTATTTTAATATAAACACAGATATTAATATGATTTGTGTAATTACGTAAGTCAATGAAGTAGTTGAGAGACTAAGAATAACATTCCTGAATTTTAGGGACTATACAGAGTAAATTTTCAACTAAGGAATCCTAAATAAAAATGTCTCCAATTTAAAAGTTTAAAAATATATTTAAATGAAAAATAAATAAAAATGAAATGGGTTCAGTCTTTTTTTTTTTTTTTTTTTTTTTTTTTTTTTTATGGATGAGTTAATCCTCTCTTATAAATTATTAGTTTAAATATTTTCTTGATTCTTGTATTATATTTTGATTTTGCTCCTTATAAAAATATCTTTCTCAAAATGGTCCCTTATTTTATTTTGATCCGTATTATTTTGTTTTAATCTTTATAATATATATTTATTTTTTTTATTTTTAATGTTATAATATGTAGATCATTTATTTTTAGTCTCTTCAAATGTTTTTTTTTATAGAAACTAATTCAAAATAAATAAAATATTTTATGAACTAAAATGAGAAAAAAAATATTATAAAAATTAAAACAAAATAAAAAGACTAAAACAAAAAAATTATAATTTTACAAAGATCATTTGAAAAATTTAATTTAATAAGTACAAAAAAAAATATTATAAAAAATTAAATTATTCAATTACCATTTATTATGATTCAATTGTGATGCTAGTTATTATAATATTATTTTTTAGACTTAAATGTGTGTTTCTCCCTCAAATTAGAATCACTTTGATTTTTATTCTTCTAAATTTAAATTTTTTCAGTATAATTTTTTAATTTTTAAAAATATTTCTTTCACTTCTCTCTGTAAAAAACAGCATGAGAGTCACTCTAAAATGGTTTTTTTTATGGAGTGAAACTAAATACATCATTTTCAAAATTAAAGGATTAAAAAAATTAATTTAAATTTAGAGAAAAACCCAAATTTAAAACATTAAAAATATATGTAAAACTTATTTTTTATATGTATTTCCTCTCCTCTTTCCAGATTGTACAAATAACCATTTTTTCATTTTACTGGCATGAATAATTTTAAAATAACAATTTAAAAAATGCAATTAGAAGAAAAAAAAAACAATAAAAAAACTAGTATTCTGACAAGTGGAGCCCAATACAGCAGCCCGGCCCAAATTGTCTTAGCCAGCAAGGCATGATGAGAGTTAAATTTGAACAATGGGAGAGATAAGATATGTTTGGTGGCACCTCAAAAGAGAAGAGAAGAGAAGAGAACAGCCTCAACGCAACAATGGCTTCTATTCAGTGTTCAGTTTGGGTTCCTTCCCTTCCCAACCTTAACACTAACACTTACACTAACTCCATTCGCTTCCTTTCACTTAACCCAAACTCTCTTTCTTTCTCTTCTCCCCTTACCAAAATCAGAGCCTCCTTTTCCTCTTTCTCTTCCTTTCCTACCGTCGAAGAAGCTGCTATGAGCATCGACAACCTGCGACATTTCATCAACCTTAACTCCGGAAAGTGGAGCGGCTCTTTCTATGTAACATTTTTAACCCTTTTTTATGGACTAAACTTGGTTACACTTATTTAAGTGTTTTTACTGCTATTCTTCAATTACAAATTATCTATGTTATACTATCTTGAATTTCTCCATAATTATATCATAAGTCATATTTTCACAATAAAGTTATATGATTTTAATGATGATGTACTAATACTATAAAATAATTTTTCTTTATTCTCAATCATAAATAATCATTGATATAATTGACTTATGATTAGATGATAATATAAGTTCTTTTTATATGTTATTTATCTATTTTTTTAATAACATTCTTTTCCTCTATGTTTTATAGCAATTTGATTCGTGTGGGAATATGTTGCAACAACTGAGTACGAAGCTTTCTGCTAGCTCTTATGGGGAAGATGAACTCATGAGTCTCATTCAAACGTAATCAACCATTCTCTCACTCATATCAGCATGCTTCTTTCCTTTGGAAATAAATTAAGGGAAAATAATGCAACCCAACTAGAAGTCCAGAGGCACTGTATACAATGCGCATGGATTGTTTTATTTTATATTTTCAGTTGATATAAAAAATTGTAACAAATATATCTTCTTTTCCTTTATTTTATGCTTTTCAGAATTTGCAAAGTAAACAACGAAAATAACAAAATACTGCTTTCACCCCCCCTTTTATAAATTTTGGAAATCAGGACAACAATTACAAATGAGGTCATTTTTGTAATTGTTGGTAAAAAAATATCGATTAAAATAAACCAAATACACTTAAATTTTGTCAGTTCCTTAAATTTATAACACGTGATATGATATATGATGTGATCCTTTATAAGGAGAATGGATTGAGTTTACTAAACTGTAATCCCATTATATTAAATCATTTGAATCTGAGTAATATTTGTTCATCATCAGCTTGCTTAAGAGGTTAAATGATACGTTGTCTTACTAGTTAAGTTTTCTATTTTTTTGAAATTGCAAATTGTATACCTTTTGCTCCTTGCAGGCTGTATATTAAACAACCTTCATCAAGTACTTCAATTTCTGGAGATGACAATGATGCAGAATGGGCAGAGTACAAAATTAAAGAAACCAATATGTTTACTGTTGACAAATATCAGCAAGTGAGATTTTGTTCGTATGCTGGAATATTGAACTGCAATTTAAGCCATTATTTTTTAAACTTTTTTGGTTCTTTCTGTGTGATCCCATTACTTCTTTATAATATCCATCACAATTAGTTTGCAGATAGGCTTTTTCCCATCTGAGAAAGCATTTGCACTGAGGTACCAAACTGCTGGCATGTTGGAAACAGTGTTAAGGCAAGGTGTTCTTGGAGAAGATGACACTGGTGAAGAATCACCTAGGTAAAATGCTCTTTTCCCCTCCTAAACTGGCACTATTTGATTGATTTCTGCTTTCTATATTGGCTAAGTGTAACAATTGCCGTCCTGTAAATATTTATCATGTATTAGTAAATGAAAACAAGGTTTCATTTGGTGGAGATAGTAATAGAATGTGCTTTACATGTTCATATTGCTATAGTGTAGAGATAATTTGCTAACTACTTTTTGTCAGATCATTTTGGCAGCATGCATAATATAAGTGATAACCTGAGGAACCCGTTTAAGCTAGAACTCTGACTCTTAGTAACAAAGGAGCAAGAAGATAACTTTACAAAAGCCAATCTTTAAAAGAGAAAGAAATATTAAACATCAACATTGAAATGTGACTCTGCAGTAGTGTAGTTACTGCTCTTGATGATAGTAATTTTCAACTTGATCTAAGGTTTTATTTCCTTGCGAAATATGTAAGACTATTTGGGGCTTTATCGCCGAAAAATATTTTACATTTATATGAATACATATGAGCAATCCGAGCAATAAAAAAGTAAAGATAAAAATGTCATGGCTGATTATAACAATCCAATTTTAGTGGAAATTTTGAAATCCAAATAATGGAAAAGAAACCCTAAAATAATGGCAAATTCAAATTCTAAATTGAAATCTGAATTGAATACAGTAGCTAAACCAGGTGCCTGCATAACCTCTTAAATTTAACATACTAATACTACAACTCTGTTATGTGACAAAATTATGCTAATATTGCTTCCAAGACTCAAGACATCAATAACTATTTTTACAACACGTAAAGGCTATTTGGAAGATTCTCACAAAAATTTTATCCGCGTAGGTGTTGTATGTGTTTGTAAAACACCTGCAGTAAACCCAGTAAGTTTTATTTAAATTGTAATTTCTACAGCCCTGTTAACTCAAGCTATAATTATTTCCAGGAACCATCTTTTGGCCCTAAAAGTAGTGTGCAAAAAGGCCAGTGTTGCCTGATTCTTTACATAGCATTAGTTTACCGATACATGTTACTTTTTGCTGTCCAACTATTGAGACTAACTCAAATAATGATTTGATGCTAGTATTATCAATGGTCTTTCAGGCAAAGTAGGGAAAGAAATCATTCAAACCCTGTTTCTTTAATTATATTTAATAGTATATTTTGGGAATTATTTTCTTTGAAACCTTTGGATTGAATGTCATTTTGATTAATCTGAAGCATCCTATAACACCGTTGACAGCAACAACCAAGTTTTATTTGACTAGGTTGTTTTGTACATTGATTAAATGATGTCATTGAACTTTATCAAAATCTTAGATTTTAGTAAAACCATTTAGAAGATCTGTTTCAATGGTTTCTCCTTAGGTTTTCATTGGTTTTCCAGTTTTCCTCTTCCCCTTTTAATCTTTAACAGTGTAATGTGCAAAATTACAAATCATTTGCTACCATGAATTAATAATGAAAACCTCTTTGTGTTTAGATTAAAGGGTTTTATTGTTGAGTGATTTGTTGTTTGAGCACTAAGATGAAAATAAGAAGGCATGCTAAATTAATAATATGCATACATTATATGCCTTAGATTCTTTACACTCCCTTTTGTTGCAGAAATCTCAAGCTTCCCTCTCGGCGACCTTCTGTTGTATGTGAGAATTGCCTGTACTCTCTACAGAGAGATATGCGAGCAAGAGCCTTTCACATTTTGGAGCCAAAAGGCACTGTAGATATGCTTATCATCTTCCTAGAGGAAAGAAGTGATGGGGCTCCTCCTCTACTTGACAGTTCTAGGGTAGGCTTAACTGAGATATTTGCAACTTTATATTTTTGTGTGTATATCTACTGCAGATTTGCCAATCCCTCGTCCAAGCTAGTGCAAATTTATTTGTAAAGGAGATTTTGCTTTGAAACTTCTATTAATTTTTTACAGCAGTAGGACAATATCTTATGTCTATAGTTTCTTGTGACCTTTTCATTCATTTTGAATTCATGTCAGGATGCCGAGAGTAGGATTATACCTTTTCTTGGTAAATGGAAAGGTCATTCCGTTACAAAACGAAGTGGTGTATATGGATCTACAATTGCTAATGCTGATACCGTTGTGTTACATGAGATGGATGACAATGGCCAACTTATTCAGGTATCTTACAACTTAATAACACAAGTCGCAGAGGCATAGTGAAATTGTAGTTTAAAAAATTTCTTGAAACATTCAATTATGCTGTTAGTTTTTGAAAAAAAAAAATTAATTTTAATGGCATGATGCTTTATTTATGCCTCTTTTTTACATCTTCAGTTTGAAGATCTTTTATTTTTTACTTTTTAACGCCCTTCTGCCTTGTTAGTTCTACTATATGGGGTGTGTAGGATCTTTATTGAGTGATATTCTCTTCTGTCCACTTCATCACCTTACCATTTCAGATTTTGGCTGTGTATATTTGATTTAAGTAATGTACCAGTGTTTCATAAACAAGTAATTTCTTATACTTGTATTGTATCAACAAGAGTTCTTTCTTTCCCTTTACCTTCATATGTTGTGGACCATATGATGTTTTAAAATTAGCACTACTTTTTCAATACAAGGTTTTTGTTGTTGATGCTGTTATTGGATATCAGGATGTTACTTCAACTTCTGATGGGGAAAATGTTACTACCAATGTGCATTGGACTGGCACAATATCAGACTATTTGGTTACATTTGATGGGGGTTATCAGATGATACTATTACCTGGTGGCATGTACATGGGGTGCCCTTGTGATGTAGCAAAAAGTGTGGCAGAATCAAAATCGTTCCATTTGGAGTTCTGTTGGTTGGAGACACCTGACAAGAGGCAGAGACTTGTTCGCACATATGATGTGCAAGGCTTGGCTGTCTCATCTACTTATTTTTTTGAGACAAAATTGTGAATCCTATGTTGTCTTTTTTCTCAAAAATCGTTCAAATAGTTGAGTGCGAAAATGGCCAATGTAATAAATACTCATACTTATCTTTGCATCCATTGATTGAATATGATTGGTTAAGAATCTCTGGTGGGAATTTATTTTAGTAGAAGAAAATCCAATACACAGGTAAACTTGATCAAACCAAATTTGAGGTCCTATTAAACCAACCTCAGTTCAAATAATAGATATCGTCACTCGTAAAAAAAGATCAATGGATACGATTAGAATATCATATAGGACAAATTACACTTACAACTACTACGTTTAACGAAATTTCACCTTGTACTACCACAAATCTCCCTCAAATGTGCACTATTCCAAATAACACAAATTTATCTCATTTTGTAATGTAGTCACGTGTGAGAAAGGTCAAAGAAATGTTAGGGCATGTTGAGGGTAATATGAGTGTATTTTATCCTACCATATATTATTACATGGATTACTCGAAAAACATCCCACATTGGATTTAGGTTTGCAAGATGTTGCATGCATATCAAGCAGATAGGAAAAAAAAAGAAAGTCCTACATTATTTAGGAATTCATCTTTTAATTTGTGAGTAACACAGTTTGCCATGAACTGTGAATCATTTTAATTTTAACTTAATTATATTATATAATTTAATTATCATTATTTTATAAATTTTATCATTTATATTTCAATTTTTATATTATTAACTATTTTTTTATCGCACATTTTATCATTATACTTTTTAATTTTTATTTTTTTATCAGTAACAAAATAATGTTGTTTTATAACTTATTGACATAGTAACATCAATAAAATTTATAAAAATTAATAATTTAGATGATAAAAATTTACGAAAAAAATTAAATAATAAAATTTATAAAATGATAAAAATTGAATAATAAAATATGTAATTAAATTTTTAATTTTTAATTTTGAATCACATTTGACAAGTGTTTAACTATTTGGTTATAAAAACAACAATAAAGAATAGTTTTAACAATTGAATATCTTTACTCTGAAGGTACCACATCAATTCTCTGTAAATTTACTTTGATAGTGTAAACTTTATGCGATTTCAGTAGAGTAATGTTATATCTTATTTAGTAAATATGAAAAATAGAGTAACTTTAAGGGTAACTATATATGATGACATGACAAAGGGATTTTTTACACTTGGAATAGTAGGAAATGTAGTTGATGCTTTTAAATAAAGGGATGTTATTTGCTCTCTATCCAATATATTGAGCCACATCTGATTTATGCATGACTCTTGATTACATATCAGATGGATCTTAATCAGTGTTATTGAGTGGAGACAGGATAGAGCACACATTTATCAAAATCCAAATCCACAACACAAGAGAGAATAAATTTTATGATACAATTGTTTACTCTATTTTAAATTATAAAAGTGGGGCCAACATGAAAAAGGAGTAGCAACGATATCAAGGTTGAGATTCCTTTTAGAAAATATCGTAGAAAGATTCAAAAGTATTTAATGATTGGTCCAACTTGATTTAATCAGCATGTACTCTAGATCTTAGGCAAGGCTATGTCCATACTAAAAAGACATAAATTACAAAAAATGGTAAGAGAAAAAAAATGTTTGTTTAAATTGGAATTATACGTAAATACTAGTAAGGGTGTCTTTATTTTTTATATTAAATTTAAATCTCGGTCTATTTTTTTTTAAGATAATCACAGTTTATTTTAAATTAATCTAAAATATGTTTTTTTTATTCATAAAAATTCAACTTAAATATTAAAAAACTTACAACTCACTCACATAACGCTTATGCTTTAGTTGCCTTGAAATAATTTGAAATCAAAATTCTTTCTCAACGATTTGAAAAAAAAAAAACAATATTAACAAGAGTAGAGATGATGAAAATACTATTATATCCTTTATAATTATGTACAGGAAAAATTATTATATTTTATGACTTAAATAATTTTTAGATAACTGTAAAATAATTTTTTTTATTTTAGTCATTTAAGATTTTTTTAATTCTTTAAAATTTTATTTATTTTTATTTTAATTTCTATTGTTAAATAATAATAATATTAATTGATAATATAATAATGATAT
>JAMLFT010008240.1:0-13900 GCA_026544285.1 Pachyrhizus erosus | reverse complement strand
ACTCACAACTGTACACACATGCAGTTGTTATCACACACTTACAACTGTTTCTCACACTCAGTGTCTGGATCAGGCCCTTTGTGAAGGAGCTCTGATACCAATTGTTGAACACAATAGTAGGAATTTTCTCTTTGATGTACCTCTCTGTATTTCACAATTCAAAGATGCAATTTAGGCTATATATAGCCATATAAACTCAAAACAAAAATAAAAAAGAAACAACATTTACACCCACTAACTTCATGCAAAGAGTAGTGGATGGTTTCCTAAAATTATGCACTAACCCACTATGTAGAGAGTAGTGGGTGGTTTCTTAAGATTATGCATTAACCCACTAATTTCATGCACAGAGTAGTGAGTAGTTTCCTAAAAAATAGGTCAACAATTGACCACTTGCTAACAGTGATTCCCTCAGAAAAACTTGCTTAGCTCCATTTAGCAACCTCCTTGCCAAACTTAACAACTCCAAACATGACCCTCCCTTTACTTGCATAGTTTCTAACGGTGTCATGAGCTTCACCTTAATTGCTGCTAAAGAACTAGGCATCCCTGAGGTCCTATTTTGGACTATAAGCGCTTTTGGACTCATGTGTTATCTTCATTATAGTCAACTCATCAAAAAGGGCCTGACACCCCTCAAAGATACTGGACTATATATTAATTTCTCTTCTTTCAGGGAAATGTTCTTGATATGTATTTGGACAAGGGTTCACCCAATTGAATTACAATTAAATTGATTTTGAAATAAACTAATTTATGCGGGGATGGTTCAATATGAAAGTTATTTAAAATTACTTCCACTCAAAATTCATTTTGGACTCGGAATTAATTTCTTAAGATTGGACCAAATATGTAAATATTTGCTCAATATCACTTTGGATGATATTTCAACATGATTTTGGATATGGTGTGAACCTAAACATACACTCAATTTATTACATGCCTTTGGAACCTAAACATACTCTTGAATCATGTCACGGATGAGGACTTGAAGACAATTGGGTCGAACCTTTGGAAGGAAGACAGAGAGTGTCTAAACTGGCATGACATCAAGGAACTCAACTCTGTAGTTTACGTGAACTTTGGGAGCATCAAGTCATGACGCGTGATCAATTGATTGAGTTTGCTTGGGGACTTGCTAACAGTGGCAAAAGCTTTTTGTGGGTCATTAGACCCGATCTTGTGACCGGAGAAAAGGCAATTCTTCCTCATGAGTTTGTCTCAGAGACCAAAGATAGAGGTCTATTGTCAGGTTGGTGTCTCCAAGAAGAAGTGCTAGCTCACTCAGCAGTTGGAGGGTTCTTGACTCATAGCGGTTGGGATTCAACAATTGAGAGTTTGTGTAATGGAGTGCCAATGATATGTTGGCCTTTCTTTGCGGTGCAACCGACAAATTGTCGATTCTGCTGCAAGGAATGGGGGGTTGGGTTGCAGATAGAAGGTGATGTTACGAGGGATAGAGTTGAGAGCCTTGTGAGAGAGTTGATGGAGGGATAGAAGGGGAAAGAGTTGACAAGAATGCCTTGGAATGGAAGAAACTGGCAGAAGATGCCATCATTCACAAAAAGATGGCTCTTCATATCTGAATTATGATGATATGGTCCATAAAGTTCTTTTGAGTGAGAACTTGAAACCAACTTAAAACCCGTTCAGTATGGAGTTTGGATTTCATTTGTAGTATCTCTCCCTTTAGAGATGCTAAAGCAGCTCATGTTTGTGATGTTATAAGTGTATCTCTTCTTTTCAAAAGTTGCTTATTTCTTAGACGTATAATCAAATCCAATACCCTTGTTTCCATAGTCCATACACCATTATTTCACCATTCCTTTTTGTGGGCTAAAGAACGTTAGATACTGAACTCAAAATAACAGGAAGATATAGAGACAAAAGAAAGGGCAACTGCTGCAACATGGGAGGAGGCAGAAGAAAAAAACAGACAAAATTTATCATTTTCTGGATAATCTGTCTTGTGATTTTCAATTTTACATCTCAATATCAGTCCATACTCTAGATAATAAAATCTTGTTGACCATTTTCTTGCTGATCTCATACATATAGTCATATAGACAATTAGATATTAAATAGAAAAGGCAGTCATAATCTAATCAATTGCAATAAATTCTATTTTAATTAATGAAACCGGCATTTTTCATATAAATCTCGTCCCTTTATATTTTGCTGCATTTTTAATGCCATGTCAATCTCTGACTCCAAGATGCTTTAGTGCATGACGGCAGACCAAGACGTGTTGCACAACACCTCAATATCAATAGATGAAATTTAAAATGGTAGATATACACTTACTAGGTGTACGTTTGGTGATAGATAATATATTATGCATAGAAAAACAGAGAAAAATAAAATGAAATATATAGATGCATAAATATCATTGTTCTTCTTAAATAGTGGTAGTTTCAGATAGATTGGTAAATATTAGATCTTCAGATATAGGAAAGGGGGTAAGTGAGAGAATTAGAAGTGACAAGTGACTGGAGAATATTGCAGTTGATTGAAAAGAACCTTCGTGGATAAGTTCGGTATCATCTGCTGTATATATATTCTCTTCATCTGTTCTAGGTTTCCATAGGATATATATCCTTTAAGGTCTGACATGTTTGAACATAATATATAAATTCTACTTTATATGATAATTTTAAAATAAATCAAAATGGGACATAGAAGTAGTAAATTTGGATTTTGTTAACACAATGGAGCTAAGGAGAAGAGATTAAAATGGATTGTACAATTTTATTTTGTCAAGTGCTAAAAACCACTTAAATATGACTGAGGACTCCAAATATAATATATTTTTCGAAGGGATGAGTTAAAAATTAGAATAACAAACCCCTAAATTAGCTAGGAAGTCATTTGATAACCCTGTCATCGAAGAATTAAATTTCTCACTCTCATCATTAAAGAACTAAGTTAATATAAAAATTTAATTTTTATGTATTATTAGTGTAAAAAATTTATACTAAGAATTAATTAAAAATTATTAATAGTATAATTTTTAAAATAATTATTATAAAATTTAATAAATTGAATTTATATAACTATATGTGATAACATGACAGTTTAAAATTCTTTACATTATTAATATATATCTTATTTACTTAAAAATAAAATGATAATAATTATATTTAAAAAATGAAATTACAAGTTCATCATAAATAAAAAAATTGATAGATGTTTTGAAAGTATTTTCTATCATCATATCTAGAATGTATACTTCACATCTATGTACGAAGCATGAGTGCCTGTTTGTTTGAAGTGTCACTATGTTAGACATGTTTTCAATACACTTGTTTGACACATCTAATTAAGTGTCCAATTAAAAAAAATTATTTATTATTGACTTGGATACTTAAGTTGAGATCTTTATATACAACTCAGAAACGTGAACGCCCACTTCTTTATGGATAGACACACATTAATATTATTAAAAAAAATCCATTTTTAAAATTTTTAAAAAATCAACTTAAAATATAAAATAGATTTAAATATAAATTTAGTTTCTAAAAAATATGATACTTTTAGTTTTGGTTATTTAAAATATTTTTATTTTAATCTTTTATTTTTTTAGATTTAGTCTTTGATATTAGATAATTTTTTTATTTTAATTTTTAGTATTATTTAAATAATGACATATAACAATGATATCAGTAATTTAGTAACTCTTCATATTATTAAAAAGACTGATGGATAATCATATATAATCTTTTTTTATCAAAGTATATTTTTAAATTTTTTATTAACTACTTTAATGTTATTAATATATAAAAATTTAAAAATATAATTTATTAAAAAAATCATATATAATTATTTTATTAAACTCTTTGATGATGTTTGGTTTTGAATAAAAAAATTATTTATTGATATATAAGACAAATCGATGAACTCAATGTGATTATTTCTTTTTATTATTAAAAATACTTCAAGTCATAAATCATAAAATCTCCTATGACTCAAAAATTTGATAGAACTTTTTTAGAACTGTTCAAGAAACAAATGATCTCCTCTTTCATTCCTTATATCTAGTGGATCCTCAAACATATTTCTCTCATTTCATCATATAATCTTATTTTTGAATTTTGTGTGTGAACTTACTTCTATTTTGTCTAGAAAACTATTCTAGGATCATAAATTTTATAAATTTCTATTTTATTTATAGTTTTTATTTTTATTTTTATTAATTATTAAAAATAAATAAATATAATAAAAAATTACATTATCAAAATTGTTATTACGACATCATTTAACATTATGATATCATTTAATGTTGTTATTTGGTATAAGTGACTAAAACAATTTTTTTTCAAAAGGTTAAGATAAAAATAATTTTAAAGGGTCAAAATATTTTTTATAAATAATTATTTTTATTTTTTATTTATTATTTATAATATTTTAATTTTTTATTTATAAAACTTGAACTTGAAGTATTATTTAAAGAAAATCCAATCCTTTGTCACTTAGACTAACAAGTAAATCTATTACATTATATAAATAAGTAAAAGAAAGAAAAAAATATTTTTTTTAAAAGTTAAAAAACATGTTATAAATAAATAATAAAAAGACAATATAGTTTTCATAATTGATAACTCAAATTTATATGAATTGGTTAGATATGTTTGAGATAATATTTAAATCAATTGATTAGATATGTTTGAAATAAACAAAAATTATTTTAGTGGTAATAAAATTAAATCAAAATATAATTTTTTAAATTTTCTTAATTTTAAAAATCTTAATAAAATATTTTCAATAAAATGTTATTTCAATGATAAATTTGTAAATAACATTTTATACGTAATTCTATTTAAATATATTTAAGTATTGATTAAAATAATTAAATATAATAAATAATACTATTTTTTTCTCAAAGTAATCAGTATTTACGTTGACTTTGGTTTATCTGAATTGAGGGGATGAACTAGTTTCATGAAAAAGTTCTTATTTGTCTTTTCTTTCTTTCTTTTATTATTCATAAGACTTCAATTTATTTTTATTCATAAAACATGAACATGAAGTATTATTTAAAGTAAATCAAACCCTCTGTCACTTAAATCAACAAGTAAATCTAATTCAATAACATAACTAAGTAAAACAGAGAAAAAATAATTTTATTTATTATAAAAGTAAATAAAAAAAACATGTTATAAATAAATAAAAGAAAACAAGATTTTTTTTTTATAATCAATAAATCAAATTTATATTAATTGATTACATATTTTTGAGATAGTACTAAAATAAGTTTACTATTTTTTAATCTGAAAATTTTTTAGAATTTTAAATTTTAATTCCTAATTTTTTTTATTAATTTTAATTCCTTAACTGTTTTTTTGTTCTTTTATGCATACATATACACACACTAACACATGCATATTAACACATGGAAATTCATATGACCGTGTGATATAAAATTGGAACTAAACACAGTAAAAGTGAATGTATCTACACAAAAAAGTGATAAAATGGAAAAATGAATGAAAATACTAAAAAAAATTATTATATGCTAATAGTTTGAAGTTCTTATTAGTATAATTTTTATCCAGAAAAATTAAACTATTAATTTAAATATGATAGATATATATTAATAATTAATAATATGATACATCCTAACAAAAAAATATTTGTGTAAAAATAGATGTGCATTATTGATATATCAAATGTCAATATATTATTAATGTAGATCTACAATCTTTATACTAACAATTTAATATTTTTAGACAAATAGCATACCAACAAAAACATTTAAATGTTTAATATATTTTTTTGTCCGTTAAAAAATGATATTTTTTATAATAAAACTAATTAATAGTGATATGTATCTTAGCAATAAAAACACATCTGTATTAATTGATAATATTTTCTATAGCTTAACTACTAACTCTTTTTGTTGGGGAGTTTTTTAAAACTAATTAAAGATGAGACAGAGAATAGAGTAAGAAAAGATAACCAACGATTCGATTTCCTAACATGCGACTCTAATGCTGACCATTGTAAGATGAGTTAAGAAAAAGAAGCATGTCTATTCTTTACTTGTATATCCACTGTGAGATTTATAAATATAAGCATATCATAAATAAAATTTGATTCAACAGACTGCAAAATGAAATATAATTAATTATTTTTATGATAAATATAAAACTAGTCACTGAATAAATGGTAAAAATAGAATAAGAGAATGTCTCTATTTTTCTCCTTTTGGACCTTTTCTCTTTCCATCGTTCCTTCCATAGCCAGGTGAGTTATGGATTCCCTTCTGTTTCGTTTTATACTTATGTTATAGAACATGAGTAGTTGGGTTCACAAAACTGATATCTCATTGACCTGGTATAAACATAGGTCTGATTTTATATGCGCGTGTTGGGCAAGAGTATTGTACCGTGATAGTAATTAATCTTAATAATTGATTTATGGATGGCAAAGATTCATTCATTTCACTTCTTACACTTTTACTTAATACGTCCTACTTGTGTGTGCTGGTATAATCTAATATAATCCCTAAAAGAAAAGGAGAAGACAATGAAGATAATGTGAATGAAGAAGTTGATTAGTCCATCTTTTGAAAATGCCACAGCTGTGGAGAACATCGGTAATCAGTTGAACCATTATTTCCTAAAGCATAAGCTTGTGGACTAAAAAAATTATGATATAATGAGGAAAAAGATGAAGAATTAATGTGATGAAATTTAACTTGAAGACTAAACAGTTGAAACTTAGCAGGTGTATATATTTATTAGTTCTTCCCTTGGGTATTAGAACTTTCTGAAGCTATAGCTACCCCGGCTGCTGTTTCAGAGGAGGTACGCTGACTCTGTGAATCTGATCAAGACCAAACAATAATTTAAGTTATGATAAAATATAGAGATCATATGGAAAAAATATACAATGATGATTAGTAATGTCATTGTTATCACTAAAGAATAGCAGACGAAAGAAGACCACGACTAGTATATGACGAAAGTCACTCCCATCCCATATGCCATTAAGCCTATAATTGACTCTTCTAAACATGTTTATGTTCCACACACATTTAGCTTATGTTTGTTGGTAGATATGAAAAATGGAAATGTGAAAAATTTGAAGGGAAATGAAAATTTAGTGAAGTAGAAAAACTAATTTTTATTGTTATTAAAGGGGGGGCAAAGTATTTCGATTGGATTTAGCTACTTCATTGTTTTAAATATTTTCTCATGTATGTCAGAGAAGCCAAATGCCTTTCAATCATCACTTTCATACCATCAGAATGATCCAAATCTGTAAAACGAAATGCATAGCCCATCTCATTTTTATGTTTCAATTGTTCAAGTTAGGAATACAAAAGGGTAGAAAATAAGGTAGGTTTTGGTAGCTTTAAAATGTAATGGTGGTATTTATTTTGTGCATGAATGACAGAAGATTTGACTGTTTTAAAAAATTAACCACCACAATTTTTTTCCTACTGAAACCACATGTACCCACTGTTACTTTACACGATGACCCTCTCTCCCTCTGTCATGACTTTCCCTATTGACCCATTATACATCATACGACTCATAGCACAACCGAGACAGCTCATTCACATGGTTCTGTGGTTGCCCATGTGGACCCCCATGACCATATATATTGCAGCCAAATCATAATATATATTGTGTCAGTAAGTGCATCATAATTCATAAATCTGTGTGTGTGCTTGTGCTTCTGTGTCTCTCTCACTCACGAACCATCTATGTGTGTGTGTGAAAGATCTATAATTGGAAGAAAGAATAATTATATGATCAAAAGTAAATTTAATTAAAGAAGAGAAGATAATTAAAGCTATACCATTAGGGGAAGGAAAGGGTTGCCTCATTGGTGATTGTTGGGGTGGACGATATCCAGAAAATGAGACTTCCATGGGTGTAGGGTAGTATAGATAGGATGGTCCAGGTGATAGGCGATTTGCTTGGGGTGAAGAAAATGTGTTTCTTGGTGCTTGCACAGAATAACCATAGTAATATGGGGTGCTCATGGTAGAAGATGACGCTCCATAGAGTTGTTGATAGTATTGCGGTTGTTGAATCTGTGGGTTGTACATTGTGGCCTGTTTTCATACAATCATTAATTGACATTATCCAACTGTTCGCCACTATTGCTAGCCAAATTGAGATATGATCATTAAAATCTACATGTTGCCAATTAATGATAATTAAATTGAGAAACAGACTTACTTGGTGGTACCCATAATCAGGAGTGTAGGTTGTATAGCTGCGAGAGTAAAGTTGAAAGCAATTTAATTAGTGGGAAAATATGAAAGGAAATATGTAAATTGCATGCATTAGTGCATTTCTTCCTTTAATAATAAGTAATGACTCAAAATGGCATGGACTTGTCAACTTAATCTGTAATGTTTTTCCGGTAACTTAAGTATACGTCGTATATTGTCGTGGGTCCCTCATTGATCAGTATATAAAGAGAAGAAAAAAGAGAGATCGATTAATGTTTGTGAGCCAACATGGAAATTTAGTACATATCGTCCCTAAGTTTGAATTTACTATGACTTCAATGATTGCTTTCTTCTAATAGATTGTGCATACGATGAATAACTGGTTGCCCAATAACAGAAAAAGAAGGAATACATAAAGAATAAAAAAGAAGGATTAACTTTGATGTTGGTATCTCACATGAAAATATCATGTTACAAGAGAGAAACAGATAAAAACAATTATAAGGTGACCTATTATTCACGGAAGTTGCATTAATTTTTTTTTTGTATCTTTCTGTTGATGTGACTTTGTTATATTACTAATATGATAAGATATAAACAAGAAAGAATGCCAAGGGTTATATACTAATTAATCTATATGCATATATGCATACATAAACATTGATGACTGTGTAAACTCATAAACTGAGGTTAAACTGATGAGTTACTCGCTTTTTAAGTAATCAAACTATAATTAGTGTTACTTTAATCGCCATATTTCATTATAATATCTTTTGCTTTAGTGTAAAGAATGCAACTAACGTTAATGTTAACATTTTCCAGTTAAACGTACCAACTTGGAAAGTCTGCATCTCTATACTTTTTCATATAATTTTCCACGCCTAGTCTTGTACTTAAAGCTAATTTTTACATATATAGTATTTTAGAGCCATGACCTGAAGTGTACATGCTGGTTTGAAAATGACTCTTCAGAACATGCAAAAGTACCGAGAGCTGTGGGATTTTATCTTGTACAAGATCATATTTCAAATTAATTGATGCAGGACCACTGAGACAAATATACACGTATATGCACTATCAGGGGTCACATATCTACTGATCTGTAGCTGTTATCACTAGCATTTTTACTATTACCATAGTTGTATGTAACTATCTATATTAATGATACTATATATGTAATAAAGTCTTCGTAAGCTTTATTTAATCCATGGTATTTATAAATTTAAAAATATTATCGTATTCTTCCAACAAAAACAGAAAAATATTAAAGATTTACAGAAAGAACCAAGGGAAAAATATTAAGTATAATTCATTAATGAGCTAAAAAAATGCAATTGATTAAGCATTACAAGAGTGAGTTGAGATTATGCAAAATAGAAAGAGCAATAATGCACGTTATGTGGATGTGGATGCCAGAACAATCTTTTTCCATATGTACTTTTATTACGATATGAATTTTAGGCTGACACTGATGCCTACTATAACTGGTGAGGAGCAGTGAGCAACATATGCAGACAGTAAGATGTAGTGCGTCTACATGCACTTCCCCATTAACATCAAGGACCAGTCCCTTTGACTATTAATGCTATGAAATTATGATTTATTAATGGCTCCAGTAAATGAACAAAGCCAACTCAACTCAACTCACCCGTATGGTGGGTATAGAACAGGCGGTGGTGGCGGCAGCGACGGTGGCGGTCCCGCTCCCGGAACACCCTGTGATGTTCCTCCTCCACCTTGAACTATATTCCTCCCTGCGTTACCACCCACCAAAAATCCTTGTCATGTCAAATGACACACACATATATTGTTACAGAAAGTATTAATAAAAAAAGAAAAGTATTTAGTAATTGAATTTATCAAAGGATGTAAATTAACCTCGAGGTGGTGAGGGTCTAGTCCTTCCAAGAGAAGCAATATTACAATTTGCTCTTCTTCCATCTATTATTGGATTTGGATCAGCACATGCCCTTCTAGCTGATTCTTGGTCGCAGAATGTTACCTGTTGTTTAATTCATGGGACATATATATTGTTACTTATATATAATAAGGATGAAATTAATAAATATTAACTTGGCATTGAAGATAAGTAATGTGAACATACGAATCCGTAGCCCTTGGATTTTCCGGTGTTCTTGTCAGTGATTATGACAGCTTCAAGAATGTCTCCGAACTGCTCGAAATATTTGCGCAATTCTTCGGTGGGAGTCTCCCAGGCTAGTCCTCCCACGAACAATTTGGTGAACGTTGTGTCTCCGAACGGTGACCGATAATGTGGGTGGTGATGAGCCATTGCATCCAAAGAAGAAATGGGTGTCCTTGTTTGTGCATGAAGACTCACTGTCTCACTCATTTAAGCTCTTTCTTCTCTTTCCCTCAGCCAAAATTCCATAAAATCTTTCTGCTCTGTACTATATATGTTTGAATGTCTAGCCTCTTGGTATTGGAAGCAGAGGAATCATTGCATTTGAAGAGGCTGAGAGAAGAGGTGGGTATGGTTTATGATGGTGTATTATGGTTATTATTTGATGGTTGTTTGGAACAGAGGTGTTGGTTGATTGCAACAAAAATATATATATAAGGAGAGCAAAGAAATTTATTTTTATTAAAAAGTATGTGTGTGTGTGTGAGAGAGAGAGAGAGATCTGACAGCTGCAAAGTCTAATTTGCTGGCCAAAAAAAAGAGAAGGAAGAAAGACAAGGGATTTGTGTAGTATCGTGTGACAGCTGCGTTGCTATGTTACTACGAGTGTCTAAGTGTGTGTCCTCACTGTCTCTTCTCTGCATTAATATACTCTTACCATCCTATCACTTTTCCGTTTTTGCTAGCTTAACTACTCTTAATATGCTTGTCCTTCTGTTCTTCTCCATCGGTAGATTTTTGGCTTCACTTTTTCTGTAACACAACCACATATACCAAACTTCTTTTGTTTTTTCTTTCTCTTTAATATTTTTGACAACGATTCCTTCTGTACGATCTTTATTTAATTTACCCTTTAACCAAAAAATAAAAGCAGATATGGACCCTCTGACCATAAATCGATGGGTCATTTTACATTTTAAAGAAATTGTGCAAATAATGGATGGAAAGAGCAAAGCTGCCTGTTTTGCTGATAAGATTATTTCCAACGTAAAAAACAAATTGTCATTGTGTGAAATCTTACAAGTTATTATTTTTTGTTTTTTTATGCATAAAAAAAAAAATCTTCCTAAACTATTTCACACTTGACAAAACGTTTTCCTTTGCCAAATAGGATGAAATTTTTAGAGTGATAGATACTTCTATGTATCAAATCAAATATTACTTTGATCCTTATGCTTTTTTGTTTCTTTATTAGGGTTTAAATAGAATTTGGTATGCATGAATTTTTTTCCAAATGTTTTTTAATTTTAAATGTAAAATGTAAAAATGAGAAGAAGAAAAAAATGATTTTAATTTTAATTTTAACCTCTTCAATTCTTCTTGCGTACCAGTTGTTTTGTCGATTATATTTGACGATGGTAACAAGCATGTACTAAGGTTATCAACTGAAACAATCAATATTACACACCCTTTTCCTTTTATGCTGGGACCAAAATATATGCCACATTATACCATGTTCCTATGCCTCAATCTGCAAGTCAAAAACAATCGGCAAATCAACCAAAACGAATAGGAAGGGTCACAGTTAAGGTTTGATAGGGAAGGGGAAAAAAGGATAAACTTGAGCTGTTCATTAAGGCCAATAGGAAATCATGTGAAAGCAAGGCATTTAGCGGCTGCGATGAAAACAAAATTAAATTCTGTTATGAGTTATGTATCCATCAACATCGTATCATTCCCTTGTCAATCGTGATTCGTGACAGTAACAATCTCTAATACCGACCATCAAGCTAACATAACATGCCACATATATATATATTTTATTAATAATGGTAGACCATTATCTTGTCCACAAGGTAATGAGAAATGAGAGCCACAAAACCCCTCTTGCTCCCAGCACTTAATTAATAATACTTTTGAAGGATGATTCTCCCAGAGTTATAGTTGGATCATACATGTTTGGCACAGTGATGGTGTGGTTGTATAGCTAGCTTGACTTTAATGATTATGCATTGCATGACTTTTTACAAGTGAGCCAGCCATGAGCACACGCACACACAAACATAAACACAAACACACATATTGAGATGTAGAAAAGAAGATGCAGAATCAGTCATTATCTAACTTGTTGGCAGCGTTAGGGACGAGCAGACAGCTATAAGGACCCTTTAGTTTTATGTTAAAAACTCTGCAATACAATAAGTTAGTCCGTGAACTGGCAGTCCTCTCTCCACATGGGGTCATATCAGTGCTCAAGAACTATGAGCTGGATTTCCATCTACTTGCTTTTATACTCAAGGGATTTTAGGAAGCAGAGACATTATATGTGACCCCCCCCAACCTGGCTTTCATCAGCCTACACCCACCAATCAATCGCCATTTAAACTTTCAAAAATCTACTTGTTCCCAACCCCTCCTATCTTTCACCTTATAAACCATCCTTTTCTTCCTCATAGACTTCCATTTCTTCTAACACAAACGATGCTTCTTCTTTTTGCCACTCAATGTGAATCCATCAATCCCCGTTTCATCAAACTTAATTCCACTCTTCTAACACCTTACAACATCTACAATTTACATCATTTCCCCCTCATATTATTATTTTGGCTAATGGGATTCAAACAATTTTGTTATCTATTTGTCACAAACTAACATAAAGAGTGACCTTTCACAATCTAACTAGCTAACAGAATAATGTCCAACAATTTGTTACCTGCTTCATTTTTTTATTTTTATTTTTTAATAATTATATGTATCCTTTTAAAAAAATACTCTGACTTTCTTATTACTGCATGATAAGATAACGTATACATTTTGGGCAATAAAACATTTAATTTTTTACATTTTCGTTTAATAGTGTAGGTTTTAGTAATTAGGAAGATATCAGTAAGATTTGTCAGAGGTTCTTCATAAACTCGGCTAAATAGATATAGCATTTGAGGTGGAAAACAAATTCTACTTGCAGTGAGCAATTAAGGGTATCTTTCTATGATTTCGAGTGCAACTGAAGAAATTAGAGAGGGCTTACTGTTGCAAATAATCTAATCAACATTACTGTCGTAGGCTAGTTCACCGATATTTTGATTTCCATTGTTCTGCAATATCAACAACACCATCAAGCACTCGAATAGAGATGTAATATGATTAATAAATAATTATATTTTTTAAATATATACTAACAAATTTAATTTACAGGTGAATGCATAAGAAAAAACATCTATAAAAAAAATTCAATTCTTAAATAAATTTCTATCTTTTTTTTTTTGAAAAAAAAAATATTTAAACATTCTTAATTTATAAAGATTTCATTCATATCTCTTATTTATTTTTATTTCTCTTTTTTATCACGTTATATTACCAATTTTATGAAATTTTCTTTCCTATCTTCCTCAAAGTGTATACACTTTTTAGGTGTCAAAGCATCATTTTCCTTTTGAAAATTAATCTCTAGTTAGTTCTTCGAAGAATATCCTAAAAATCCAATATACTGAAAATCCAATCCATTTGATTATGTAATCCGTCCTCATATATATTTTCAATCATCTAATTTTTCTAAACACCTAATTATCAATTTTATTTTTTATTTTTTATTACATTATATCACTTATCATATTTATATTTTATATATA
>JAMLFT010008239.1:0-13901 GCA_026544285.1 Pachyrhizus erosus | reverse complement strand
TTAATTTCCAAATCTTATAAGTTCAAAATTTCTACTCATCATCATTGCCTTTTAAAATTTTATTTATTAATTCATTCTTTTAAACATTCACCAACATACTATGATAAAAAGTAAACTTTGAAATTAATATTATGTATAGATTTAAGATGTTACAATAAACTGCTCCGCCTTGCCCAATTCGCACCCCTTGTTTTCTTCTTCCCACTCCCTTCTTTTTTTATTATATATATATATATATATATATATTTTCTTCTCTTCTTAAATTTTTTTTTTTGCTCTTTCCCTTTTTAGTTATTTATAGATCAATCATACATATGTTTATTATTTCTATTAATTTTCAAATCTTATAAGTTCAAAATTTCTACTCATCATCATTGCCTTTTAAAATTTTATTTATTAATTCATTCTTTTAAACATTCACCAACATACTATGATAAAAAGTAAACTTTGAAATTAATATTATGTATAGATTTGAGATGTTACAATAATCATTAATTATTATTAATATATAATTATATAGTTATTTAAAATTATATTTCATTAAATATATTATCAAACAAATGAAGATACTGTGAAGAAGACTTTTCATAAATTATAATGAGATAAAATTTTACATAAAAATCTATTAGTTTTATTTTGGTCAAATAACCTTTAAATTTAAGTCATTTTGATTCTTTATTTTACTAACGATTTGAAGTGTATTTTATAACCATAGCAAAATGTAAAATACTAACTGTCAAATCAACATAAGGATCAAATTGGATTAAATTAAAAAAAAATAAAAAAAAACTACATTAAATTTTTAAAAAATAAATAACTAAATTAAATTTAAATGAATAAAAATATAATTTAGTCTATATTTAATAAAATACCACATCAACTTATTAAGTTCACAAATTTCAAAATGAAAAGTAATTATTCAATCGATGCATAAGCGGTGTTGAACAGATTGAATCACGTTCGATCCAAATCAATATGATTAGATAAATTTAAGTCAATTTGACTTCACAGATTATCAATACTGGGAAATACTCCTAAGAAATATTGTATACAAGAAATATTTAAAAAAGAAATAAAAACACAAAAAGATAAGGTATTTTTACCTTATGAAATCTTGTTCATAAATGTTTGTTGGCGTAGTGGAGGACTTTGGAGAAGTGTAGTCATGTCACAAGTGAGCCACTTGATTTGTTTCATATATAAGATTCTCCTAGCTGCAACTTCTGTGGTCACCATAATAAACCATCCACTCAAAATAATCTGCAGCCTTCGATTGTATTCTTGGTCCAAAATTCCTGTTATATACTTGAACCATGGTATCCATCAAGATTCCAGTCTGCCGCCAGATTCTTTTCTTGTTTCTTTTGATCTTTCTAACACATCTTTCATCCCAAGTTGCTTGTTTTTACAAAATGGTTTCTTTGACCTCTGCTGCAAGTACAGTCACCGTTGCTGATCAGGCTGCATCTGAGAACAGTAAAGCAAACGCACTGCTAAAGTGGAAAAACAGCCTTCACCACCCCAGCCAACATATCTTGTCATCATGGTCAGGTACTTTTTTCTTTGGCCTTTTTTTATCCATCATAATTATGTTTCTTTTTTTTTTTTTTTTGGTGATATCTGTAAGTTTCCCTCTCTCAGTCAATTATCAAACTAATTCTCACTACACGACTAAACCATATTTAAACTTCTTATTCCTTTTTAAAGATGTGTTATATAAAATTTGATCCATCCTATAAAAAGTTATTGAATGAAGAGTATCAAATCAATTCTTCTTATTATAAAAAAAATGAAAATCATAAATATAAAATTATTAAATTATATTTTAATAATAAAAATAAATATATGATTTCTTAAATAATTATATAATTATTAAATTTTTTTATTTTGACTATTTTATATAACTATATGACTCATATTTATAGTTATTATTTTTTATAATAATAAAAGTTCTTATTTGATGTAACCGCTATATATATTTAAGTGTGTGTTTAAATTAAATTTATCTGACAGTAACTTTTTATAACATTCTTTTATTCAATAATTTTAATTGTTAATTATTTAATATTATGTTAACATTCATGTACACTAGATTTTGATAAATCAAAATATTTGTAGTTAAATAATTTTGTTTTTGAAATTTACTTATATTTTTAAAAAAATATTATACATTAAGGTCAGTAATGTATAATATATTTTACTTTAAGGTCCACTTATAAACGTTTATTGACTTGGAGGCAGACTTGGTTATACTATTATCGACCAAGTGTTGTACCAAAAACAATAATAATAAAAAAAGACCGAGTGTACCCATGTGAAACATACTTCTAGGTTGTTGTTTCAATTATAAGCAACTCTGAATTTCCAACTATGATCACCAGCATATCCTCTTATTCTTGATTGAAAGATGTTATACTTAAATAATGGTAAGCAAGTTTGAAAGGGAAAAGTCCATGTTGGTTCTATTTCTTTGTGTGTTTCTAACACTCTCGTGGCCTCAAGCTGCAGCTGAAGATAGTGAAGCAAATGCTCTGTTAAAGTGGAAACACACCCTTGACAACTACAGCCAAACTCTCTTGTCAACCTGGAGAGGTAATAGTCCATGTAAATGGCAAGGAATTCAGTGTGACAAATCCAAGTCTGTCTTGAGAGTAAATCTTGTGGATTATGGACTGAGAGGTACACTTCACACCCTCAACTTCTCTGCTTTCCCTAACCTCCTCAGCCTAAATATCTACAACAACTCCTTTTATGAGACCATTCCACCACAAATTGGTAACCTGTCCAAAGTAAATGTTTTGAATTTTTCTGCAAATCATTTCCATGGTTCCATCCCTCAAGAAATGTGGACACTAAGGAGTTTACAGAAACTTGATTTTTACAGATGTCAACTAAGTGGTGTGATTCCTAATTCCTTAGAAAACTTGTCTAACCTGACATATCTAGATTTTGGTTTCAACAATTTTTCTAGCCAAATTCCACCAGGGATTGGAAAGTTGAACAAGTTGGAGTATCTAGCTATGTCACAGAGTAACCTTTTCGGTTCCATTCCTAAAGAAATTGGAATGTTGACAAGCCTTGAGATTATTGATTTGTCTAGAAACACTTTCTCTGGTGTTATCCCTGAAACAATCAGTAACATGAGTAATTTAAATTACCTTATACTTGCTAATAACACCCTCTCTGGATTAATTCCACTTTCTATATGGAACATGACCAAGTTGTCCTGGCTAGACCTTACTGCCAATAAACTTTCTGGTTCAATCCCTTCTTCCATAGAAAACTTGGCCAAATTGAATATCCTTGCATTTGATAAAAACAACCTTTCTGGTCCGATTCCTTCCACTGTTGGAAACTTGACAAATCTGATCATGTTATTCATGGGTTTTAATAATTTTTCCGGGTCAATTCCTGAATCCATAGGAAATTTGATCAATCTGGAAAGACTTAGACTCCAAGTAAACCATCTCTCTGGATCTATTCCAACCACAATTAGAAATTTGAAAAGACTTATCATCCTAGAATTGAACACGAACAAACTTAATGGCAACATTCCAATGGTCATGAATAACATGACCAACTTGAATTCAGTGGCAATAAACGAGAATGATTTCAGCGGCCGTTTACCACCACAAATATGTTTTAGTGGGTCACTAGCATTCTTTTCTGCTTTTCGGAACCACTTTACTGGTCCAGTACCTAAAAGTTTGAAGAACTGCTCTAATATTGTTAGACTCAGGCTGGAGGAAAATCAACTGGAAGGAGATATAGAGCAATCTTTTGGTGTATATCCAAATTTAAGATACATTGATTTGAGCGACAATAAGTTTTACGGCCAAATTTCACCAAACTGGGGGAAGTGCCCTGATCTTGATACCTTGATGATATCCAATAATAATATTTCAGGTGGCATACCAATCGAGCTAGTTAAGGCAACTAAGCTAGGGAGGCTTCACCTTTCTTCTAACCACTTGAATGGAAAGCTTCCAAAGGAATTAGGGAATATGAAATCGTTAATTGAACTCAAGATTAGCAATAATCATCTTTCTGGAAACATTCCAGCAGAAATTGGATCATTGCAAAATCTTGAAAATTTGGATCTTGGAGATAACCAGTTGAGTGGCACAATACCAATAGCAGTTGTGGAATTACCCAAGTTACGGAATTTGAATTTGAGCAATAATAAATTAAATGGAAACCTTCCCTTTGACTTTCGCCAATTTCAGCCTCTGGAATATCTTGATCTTAGCGGGAATTTGTTGAGTGGAACAATACCGAGACAGCTTGGAGAGGTGAAGCGCCTGGAGTTGTTGAATCTCTCTCGCAACAATCTTTCTGGAAGTATTCCATCTAGTTTTGATGACATGTCAGGTTTGATTTTAGTCAACATATCATACAACCAGTTAGAAGGGCCACTTCCAAAAAATCGAGCCTTTCTTAAGGCTCCAATTGAATCGTTGAAAAATAACAAAGACTTGTGTGGCAACGTCACTGGCTTGATGCCTTGCCCAACCAATCGCATTCAAAGGAGGCACAAGGGCGTTCTACTGGAATTAATTATTATCTTGGGTGCTCTTATACTGGTATTATGTGGGGTGGGAGTTTCAATGTATATTCTTTGTCAAAAAGCAAGAAAGAAAAAAACTCATGTTAATGAAAAAAAACAGTCAGAAAAAGCTGTATCTGAAGAATTGTTTTCCATATGGAGTCATGATGGAAAAATTATGTTCGAAAATATCATTGAAGCTACAAATAATTTCAATGATAAATATCTCATTGGAGTCGGAGGGCAAGGATCTGTTTACAAGGCTGAGTTGCCTTCAGGTCAGGTTTATGCGGTGAAGAAACTTCATTTGGAAACAGATGAAGACAAGCCCAACTTTAAAGCTTTTGAAAATGAAATTCAAGCTTTGACTGAAATCAGGCACCGTAACATTATAAAGCTCTGTGGATTTTGCTCACATTCACGATTCTCATTTTTGGTTTATAAGTTCTTGGAAGGGGGTAGTTTGGATCAAATACTAAGCAATGACACAAAAGCAGCTACATTTGATTGGGAAATGAGAGTGAATGTTGTTAAAGGTGTGGCCAATGCTTTATCCTATATGCATCATGATTGCTCACCTCCAATAATTCATCGTGACATATCAAGCAAAAATGTTCTTTTGGATTCACAATATGAAGCTCATGTCTCTGATTTTGGGACGGCTAAGATTCTAAAGCCTGGTTCCCGCACTTGGACCACGTTTGCAGGCACCTTTGGCTATGCAGCTCCAGGTTAGAACCCCTTTTCCCCCATATTTAGGAATATAAATAGAAATTATCACATTTTTTGCAATTTATTTACACCACTTTTATATTCAATTTCTTTTTAAACATTATTTACTTGTGGAGGAATTAGACTAATCGCTAGACAAGAATTAGTATGCAAAAGTGATGTGTGCCAATAACAAATCCATTTAGAAAATTTAAGTGAACTTGTAGTTTGTACAGAAACTTGTACATTTATTCATGTGTAACTTCAAAATTTTCGTTTGTTGTAGAGCTTGCCCAGACTATGGAAGTGACTGAGAAATGTGATGTATTCAGTTTTGGAGTACTTTCTTTAGAAATTATCATGGGGAAGCATCCAGGAGATCTCATTTCTTCATTGTTATCTTCACCTTCAGCAACAACAATTTATAATTTGCTACTAATTGATGTGCTAGACCAAAGACCTTCTCAACCACTAAATTCAATTGTTGGAGATGTCATTTTGGTTGCAAGCTTGGCCTTTTCTTGCTTGAGTGAAAATCCGGGTTCTCGCCCAACCATGGATCAAGTGTCTAAAAAGCTTATGATGGGGAAATCACCTTTAGCTGACCAATTCCCTCTAATTAAACTTGGACAACTCTTTTAAAGCATTGAACTACTTACACACACACACATATATATATATATATTTGTTTGTTTTCTTCTTTGTACACCATTTATCCTTTATATTATGTTGTAAGCTTGTTTGTATTGTCATTGTAATATATCATGTGATTGGGATTCTAGTTTGGGACATTTATTTTTGTGGGAAGTGTTAATGGAGTGTAAGCATGCATATGTAAAAGTCATTGGTTTGATAAAAGTAAAGTGATAATGGTTAACTTTTTAATTAGTCCCAAAAGCAAAAACAGAGCTAATCTATCAATTAACTTATTTAAACTATTTTGTCACTTTATAATTGATTTAGGAAACCTTTTTGGTTTTAGATTCCATTGGGACTACAGAAGATGGAATACCGCAGAGTCTGTAATTTTAGGTCCGTTTTTTATTTCTCCTTTTAGGGAAGTTTCCATTTATTAATGCCTTCAACCTTTTCCAATATCCGTTCCTACTCGTTTTCAACCATTGGCACCTTATCGATTCAATGGACAATGCTTTGGGACTTAACCCAATGTTTTTAAACTTGGACTAATTTCAATTACTCAACCCTAATACCTGATTACAGATTACTGATTCAATGAATCAGTGTGAGTCAATCTCTCTCTATGTGCTGCGTTCACACTCCTAAATTCAAATTTTCAAAATCTAAAATAAAATATAAGATTAAATATATTTTTAATATCTATAAATAAGAAAAAGTTTTTCAATCCTTAATTTTAATCTTTTATTTTATAAAATATATAAAAACAAACTAAAAACATTTACAAAATTTATAATTAAATTCACTTTTAATATAATTTATAAAATAAATATAAAAATTCAAAGATTAAAAATAATGAATAAAATTAATTTTTTTCATAAAAAATATATTTAATCTTAAAATCTAATATATTTGTAGATAATAGGCCTAACAAACAAGTTTTTGAGAATGCTCAAAACCTTCATTCAATTTATCTACCACAAGTAAACAGTCTTTTGTTCCGTCAGACACAGAACACCCACAGAAGGATCCCATGGTCAGGCAACATTGAATCTAATTATAATGTCTTATAAAGTATACATTTTTCACTTTAAAAACTGTTTGTGACATACCAAAGTGCAATCCAAGCAAATTAAATACAAATATAAAACTGAAAAAGAAAAAAGCATAAGAAAGAGGACAAATCTGGTCCTAAACCAACAGCACCACTAGCACTCTGAAAAATGTTTTTTTTTCTTTGATTTTCATTATTCTAAAATATAAAATCCCTGGGTTTTTTTTTTTTTGTTTTTAACGTTTACTTTGAGATATTTAAATTACATTTTAAAATATATCTATTTAGGAATCTGGAAAAATATTAGAAATATCTCATGTTGATATAATAGGACTGTTTGTTTATTTTTTTAATCATAATGTTTTTTTCAACAAAATGAGTAGCTTTTTGTTTTATTGATGAGTTTGTTTAAACAATTTTTTTAAAATATATTTTTTTAACAATTTCTATATGCTTCTTAATTTTTTTTAAATTACTTAAAAAAAATTAAACAAACTAATCTAATATTACAAATTTTATTGATGTTCACTTAGAGTGGTTATTTGATCTTCCATTAGACGCATGCACAAGTAATAAATTTCACATGAAAATAGAGAAAAATAATTATTTCATATTTTTTAAGGATAAAAACAATTTTTTTTCAAGAACAAAAATCACAACTCACTTATAGTACTAAAATTATTTTTAATTCATCAAAATATTTTGCAATTTGATTCTATCAAAAGTAGGAGAAACTTACACTTTCTACCATCAATTTATTTATGCGCTAAGTGCATATTTAAATTAAAGTTTACAAATTTAAGTTTGAGTTAAATTTAAATTTTTTAAAGTAATTTAAGTCTTACTTTTATAAAATTCTGTTTTTCAGATAATTTTTTTTATTTGTAAACATGCTTTTTAAAGTAACTAAACATGTTATTAAAATGAGTTTATTTTCTAAAAATATATTCACATCTAGAAGTACTTTTTAAATTGAAAAGCAAACAAAAATTAAAATAAAAAATTACTTAACATTAGGGATTAAAGAAAAATAAATTTAAAAATAAAAATAAGTTTTTTAAAAACCAAAAAATTACATTATTTTTAAAGGATTAAATTTATATTTAAGTTTTTTTTTTATTAAACTAGGGCAACTGGTCTCCTTATAAGCTTACCAATTAGTTTCCTGTTTATCATTCTACTTTGTGACATTCTTGTTTATGTTTCCACAATTTTCCATTCAAAAGACAAAATAATTCCAGTATTTTGTGCAAATTCATTGTCAGAGATCAAAGTGCTATTTTATAGTAAAATATATTCAAAGTTTCAAGAATCATGAAAATATAGTAATTCTTGATAACCGTCTATTTGTATTCAATTTATTTTGGATGTAAGCAAGTAAGACATATATTGCTCGAAACTAAAAAATTTCAGAAGAAATTTTTTTAGCAACCACTAAACTGCACTTTCAATAACAATAAGCATTTCTGCTATATTATAAAACTTTACTTTCATTTGAGGTAAAATATATAATAAGTAAAAGTAAATATAAAACATATAATATTTTAATAGTTACCGAAGTCAAAGCGTTTTGTAACGGTCCTACTGTCTGTAGCTACAGCTCAACCTTTGAATTAATCTAACAACTAAAAGATTAATTCAAATAATTGTTAAATTAATTTAATGGCTAAAATCTTGTTGTATAGGGTATGTCCATAGATTTGAATTTATCAACAAGCTAATAATATTAGAGAGAAGGTATAAGAATGATAGATTATTAGGTGATTTTAAATTACAAAAAATTTATTAATTTTCATATATATGGCATGTTAAATTAATTTATTTTATAAATTAAAATTTTTAAATATATATCACGTAAAAATTAGTCAGAAATATTCAAATAACTCCTGCTCACTGTTGTAAAAGAAAAACCCTGAACATTTCATTAAAAAAAAAAGTTGTTTAATCACTGAATTGAGTGGAATTCTAAAGTTCTATCTTTATTGGCTCTTTCTTTTATGGTCTTCCTCTTTACTAATTTCTATTTTAGCATTCAATGTAATAATGTCTCGTTTAGATATGACTTCAGACCAGTGACAACATCCCTTTTTCAAAGCAGTACATGTTTATTTTAAAGCAACTTGAAATGTAAAAAAATAGTTTTTGTTAGTGAAGCATCAGGAGATTATGTATTCTCACTCTCATATATTTATTACTATTCTTATTTAAATAATATTTATTTAAAATATTCTTTTATTTTTTGTAATTACTCAAATTAGTAATTTAGAAAATTTTTATAAAATTTAATTAAATAATTAAATAATAATGACAATGAACACATTAAAGTGAGTCAAGTGACCACAAACATTCACAGTAAGAGGGTCCAGACAAACAATACAACCTTTGGATAAGGTATCTTTACTTTTAGAAACCTTGTTCATATATATTTAGGCTTTAGTGCTAGACTTTTATTAAAACATTTTTTTATCAGCAACATAAACTTGTTTTTATATAAACTTAGTTTAAAGGGATATCTAAACTCGTATACATCGAGAAATAATCCTAAGCAATAAGACTCTACATATAAACAGTCCTATCTTAAATTATCCAGAGTTTAGATTATTAATCATCTAAATATTGTATAATTCAAAAAATCATAAGAATGATATTTTCCAAAAAAAAAAAAAAAGTACTACAACCTATTGTAACAGGTGTAGTCATGTATCAGGTGATCACTCGTGCCACTTTCCTTTATAAGTATCTCCCACAGCCAATTTCTGTTCTCACCAAAATACACCTTCCCTTTACAAGAATATGTAACCTTTCATTGTATTAATGGTCCCAAATACTCAGTTATACTTGAACCATGATATTCATCTAGATTTTATCCTAGGACTGGTACTATAACCACTTATTGCTAGAGTGAGAGGATACAAGTTTTTAATCAACATTACCAACCCTAAACCCTAAACCATCCTCATTATCATCATAATAATAATTTTGCATGAATAAATTAATTTATCAATCTTTAATATTTTTTAACAAAAAAACGAAGCTGGGTCTTGTTAATTAAAAAAAATGCACCACTTTATTAATTATAAAAATAAAATAATATAAAAAAGTAAAGTCATATAAATTTTCATGACTTATGTGAAAAAATGAAATCGTGAGATCAAATACTACTTCAATTTTTTTAAAAAAAATAAAAATTGTACACACTTTCACGATTTCAATAAAATCTAATATATTTGCAGAGAATAGGTCCAGCAAACATGTTATAGAGATTACTCAAAACCTTCATCCAATTTATCTATTTTTTATATTTTTTATCGACCATCCAATATATCTATGACAAGTAAATAATCTTCAGTTCCATCTAACATTGAACACCTGCAAACGTCTCTCTTGAGTAGACAACATTCAATTTAATTATAATAAATGAAATATGTTTTATTCTTTTATTTTTTTCTTAATTTTTATTTTTAATTTATCATTTTTTTAATTTCTCTTAAATTATTTTATTCAGATAAATTATTTTATTTTATTTTTAGTACTTAATGTTAATTTCAATTAATAAATAATGACACGAAAAAAAAATTTGTTGGTTAAATTGTTTTATAATCAACACTTTAAACACTAGATTTTTGTAAATTATCATAAATATTCTTAAACTGCAAGAAAATTTATAACAATTAAAAATATTTCAGAGCATTTGTAACAATTAAAAATACTTCACAAAGTTTGTAATAATTAAAAATATTCTTAAGTTTCACATAATTTTCATACACAATTTATACTTATTACGTAAAAGGTTAAAAATATTAAAAATTATAAAAAAATAAAAATAAAACTAATTAAAAAAACATATTTTACACAATTATAAATGTCTTACAAAGTATACTCGTTCACGTTCACAGCTGCTTGGCGTAACAAATTGCAATACAAGAAAATTACGTATACAAACAAAAAACTGGAAAAAAAAAACGATAAGATCGAAAGAGGACAAATGAAGTCCTAAAATCCTAAACCAACAGCATCACTACCAGCTTTTTCTTTTATTTACTAATAACTTTCTCAATTTAAAATATATTTTCCTTTATGCAATGGACCAGACATTCGAACGTAATCTCTAACTCTCAAGTGTGCAATCATATTTTCCTTTTACTCTGTTTCATTGAACAATCACAAATATATATATATATATATATATAAGCTATTAAAGGGATGCCAGATCAAGAATGAATAGTAATTAGTAAACACACAAAAACAATGGAAAAATGTTCGTTCATCTTTATTGGCAAAAGGAGGATAAAGGAGATGAAGTACCTGTTTCACACGAAGGGTTTGATCTGGGACGAGCACTTGTGTCACTGGCAGCATTGGATCAGTCACACATCCTCCACCTTTCTTAATTATCAGAATTGAATTTGAGCATTTGCTTGGTTTAGTGAAAATCCTTGTTGTCGTCCAACCATTGAACAAGTATCTAAGCCATTTATAACAGGGAAAATCACCTTTGGCTAACCAATTTCCTATGATCACACTAGGACAACTCCGTTGAATTATTGGAATTGATTCTTAACTATATTCTGTTTCCTTTTTATTCTTGTACGTGTGTCCCATCCTTCTTTCTCTTGTAAGCTTACATGCTTTAATTTCTTCATATCATTGTATACATCATGTACAATTTCAAAATGCTAATTTGTTCAGGTAATTTATATATATATATTTTTCACACGTGAAAAGAAGAGTATACAAATATATTATTGTATCAATAAGAATCCCAACTACACTAACACTCCTATCATTGCCTATCATATGCTGCATGCCCAAAATTTATTCTAAAAAAAATTGAAAGTAAAACTATACAAAGAAGTGCGAGGAGACATGAACCAACACCCGCACAAGTATTATGAAAACCTTTTAAGGTAGAAGCATAAATCTATTTCTGGTAAAATCTTGATGGATTGTTCAGGTAATATTTATTTACTATAACTAATAAAGCAAAATAATATGAAAATAATAAAAGAAACATTGAAAAGGGAGAATATCTGTAACAATATTTGAATTAAAAAAGAATAATTGCATTTAACTTACAATCCGCTTGGATAACGTACAAAGTTAAACCCATTGGGTCAAAACAAACGCCTAATTAGACAGCTCACATCTCATCGCTTTACTTTTTCCTTTTGATATAATCGGCCCTTCACTTTTTTTAGAAGCTTATCCGTTTACTTAATTCATCTATTTTATTCTCATTATCAACCCCAAAGTATGTTTAGTTCGAAAGATTAAAGTCACAATTTAGGGGGAAAAAAGTTCATTTTTTGTAGTAGCTATCTAAGGGAAAACCCAGCATGCACTCACAATCTATTTGCTAGTGTTGTATAGTCGATGGGCATGGCAGAAGTTTGGGGTTTGGAAAAAGGTTTAGCTACCATGGGTTTAGCTAAAATTAAGGTTCAACGCTATCGCATCAGAATATTTCTAAAAATATTTTTAAAATGGTAGGGTGACTTTTTTTTTTTTTTTTTTTTAAGAAATGGTAGAGTGACTTAAATTATCAGAATATTATTGAATTATTGATTTTTTTTCACTAAGAAATTTTCAAATTCTCAATTTCAAGAATAAAAAATTAATATAATTTTTCTATTAAAAACCTTAAGATAATACTATAGGTGCATGTTCACTGCCTCCACATTTAAAGAGAAAGATGGCATAAAATAACGACTTGCCGTCCAACATCCCCATTAATATATAAATTGATAAATAGATAAAGAAAACATAAAAAAACAAATGATAGACTGATAGTCAAACAACCAATAAAAAATAAAACAATCAACAAATAGTATATCATAACCCAAGATCTTGCTAGAGTTAAACTTACATTTATTTATTATAAAGCTCTGGATTTGCCTCACATTCTTAGTTCTCGTTTTTTGTTCATAAGTTCTTGGAAGGGGTTAGCTTGCATCAAATACTAAGCAATGACTCAAAAGCAGCTGCATCTGACTAGGAAATGAGGGTCCAATAATTCATCGTGACATATGGAGCCAGAATGTACATTTGAACTCACAATATGAAGCCGATGTCTCTGATTTTGGACAGCTAAGATTCTAAAGCCTGGTTCACAAAATTGGACCACGTTTGCAGGCAGGTTTGGATATGCAGCTTCAGGTTAGACCCCTTTTCCTCATTATTACTTTCTTAGAAATATATAGATAGAAATAATCACATATTTTGTAATTAATTTACACCACTTTTATATTCAAATTTTTTTTAAACATTGTTTACTGGTAGAGGAATTACACTAATCCCTAAGCAAGAATTAGTATGCAAAATTGAAGTAAAATGTAACAGGTGGCAATACAATCCATTTATAAAATCTAAGTTAGTGAGCTTGTAACTTATACAAAAACCTATACACTGGTTTAGTATAATTTTAAACTTTTTGATTTTTTTGTAAAACTTACCCAGACTATGGAACTGATTGATAAATGTGATGTATGCAGTTATGGAGTGCTTTCTCTAGAAATCATCATGGAAAAGTATCCAAGAGATCTTATTTATCCATTGTTATCTTCATCTTTAGCAACAACTTATGATTTGCTACTAATTGTAGGGTTGGACCAAAGACTTCCTCAACCTCTTAATTCGATCGTCGTGGATGTCATTTTGGTTGCAAGCTTAGCATTTTCTTGTTTGAGTGAAAATCCATATTCTAGCCCATCCATGAATCAAGTGTCGAAAAAGCTTATGATGGGCAAATAACTTTAGACGTATCCGTTCCTTATTAGAATTCTAGCATTTCCAGAGTGGTATCTCACTGATGGGTCTAGGCCCCCAAGAACGAGGTGATAAAGGTCAATATTTAATATATTTATGTAGAACATTTGTATCTTTTGGGCTTTATTATTGTGGAAATTAGCAAATATTTTCTAATTTGGGACTATGTTTATTAAAAATACATGTTTT
>JAMLFT010008238.1:0-13901 GCA_026544285.1 Pachyrhizus erosus | reverse complement strand
GAAATAAATTTATTAAAAAAAGGAATTAGACTTTTTATTTATTTTAGCTTGATAGGGAATGAATATGCTCCTATATTTCTCTTGATTTAAAAGAAAAATTCTATAAATATATTCTCTAACATACTCTTTTGAGCACATTCTCTCATATTGATTAAAATTTATTAGTAAAAATTTATTTAAAATCACTAAAAATTGTTGCTCCTACATCTTATTCAATTATTTTTTCTCAAAATTTTATAATTTTTAACCAATAAGAAAGAATGTGTTAATAAAGTGTCTTAAAAATATGTTTCTAACACTCCATAATTTTAAAATATAAAACATTTACTTAATCTTAATTTGTGGATAATTAGGAAATCATATTCAATCATAACTCCTAACTCTTAACTCCTACTTTACTCTCTTGAAACTTGTTTGCACACAACATTCAATTTTTGACTCTCCTTAGAACCTTATCCAAATTACCTAATAATATGTTCTAATTTTTAAAACAAACACCTTAATTCCTTAGGCACACTTATTAAGCACCTATGCATCACACTTGAGATTCTAAATAAACATATACTACATGCATACCTATATTCCTAGAGCATTATGCACATTACATATCTCAGTTTGCAATTCTCTAACCTAGAATATTTATCCTAAGTTAACCATAAGTTAGGTTTAATTGGGTGGCTACCAATTTACCATAACTATTAAGTATAGAAATCATGAAATTAATACAAAAAACATGCAAAATAAGATTCAATTTAGCAAAATAAAACTTTAAAATAAGGTCAAAATTGTTACCACAAAGACAAAACGAAAAAACAACACTTAACAAAAGAGGAAGAAGTCATGGAAACACTACATTGAAACTTCAATTTGAAAATCCATAAAAAAAATCTCCAATAATCTCTAAACATTTGCTTTATCCTTCACCAAACCTACATAAAACTCAAAATGACTCATTGGAAGCTTTGCATAAGTTGCAAAGTCTTTGGGGACTAAAGAAAAGTTTCTCAAAAATCAAACATTCAAGTAGAGTCCCATAAAAATGGCTTAAAAAGGCTCATTTATGGTTGTACGATTTTGCATCATTGCCCTGTAACATAAAACTATTGTAGGACACTAAAATAGGATTGTCACTATGTAACACATTATCAGCATTACACGAAACTAACCAATGTAGATTATAAAATATACAATTTTAAATAAAACTTTCATTGATTTGTTTATAAAAATGAAAGTATTTTTCACATTTTGAAAATGATAATATCATACATCAACAACTAGGGGTGTAAGCAAGTATTGGTTAACTCGCTTAACGCAACTACAATTTAGTGGTTTAGATTGGGTTATCGATTTGATTTTAGTTCATTTTGGTTAATCATATTATAGTTAGGTTAGGCATTGGGTTGACAAGTTCTAAAATTGATTAATCCAACCTACATCTAATATTAATAATTATAATTTAACATATCTATTAGTATGTATTACATAAACAACCATCCACACCTAATGTGTATTGCCTTATGTTTTTGTTATTTTTTTTATTTTGTTTTTGTAAACCATCAAATTTCAAAGATACTTGAAAACTTGTATCATAAATAAGCCTTTGGATGAGATTTTAAGTGATTTTATATTTTTTTTATAGCCTTTCCAAGATATTTGTAGAGCTTTCTAAGTTGATTCATTTACAAATATATATAACCTAAAATTTTCATCCAATTTTATAAATGACTTGTTTAAGGTTTCTAATCCATATTTCCAATGTAATACATTAATATTCTAAAATATAGGTTTCTCTAAATTTTTTAAGTATTTTAGAATAAATATACTATTTCGCTCCTAAGTTTACTAGCGTTTAACTTATTTTAAGTTCTAAATTTATTTCCCATTCATATATGACCCAAAATAAATTATTTAAACTATTTTGTATACTTTAAATTAATAAACATGAAATTAAAAATTTATGCTTACTTAACATAATTTTCATTTTAAGCTTCTAAATCAACTTTTTCCTAAGTTCATTAATTAATTACTAAACACTTTTAATAACTTGATCTCATTGTATTAAGATTTAGAAAATATTTTTAGTCACTATTTTGCTTTAAATCAATCTCTTAAGAAATCTTTTAGGTTAAAATTTTATCTAACTTTATGAATGAGTTATTTAAGGTTTCTAATCCATCTTTAACACTTAAATTAAATTTTTTATTAACTCTATAAGATCTGTCTAAAGAGAAAGAAATGTGTGTCCCAAGGCCAATGTCTCATTTTTATCCCTAAAGTTTTATGAAAAGTTCAACCATTAAGGTTTTTTAATACAAATTATCAAGTATCAACACCAAATAAAATATCCATCAAAATGGAGCAGAAGAACACATTTATGTTGCCATATCACAACAATATGCATTATACATAGGAAAATTCATGTATATAAAGGGTTAAAACATAAAGAATTAATCCTTTTGCAACAATAATACATTTTTCCACCAATAACATCACTTATAAGGTAAAACTCTTGGAAAATAGTTCATTAAACATATTTCTTAAGCAAATATTCAACAAAAGGTCAACAACTCTACATGAACTTGTGTCCTTAATTTCCCTTTACCAGAGGTTTAAGCCTTGAGGACTCTTTCTCCAAGATCTTCAAGAATGTTACAATTCTCACTAATACTTTTGTAACGTCCAACTACTTTCAAAGATGAAAGTTTGACCCCACAAACCAACACATGACTTTTCAGCATGTTTTGTCCTCATTCACACACTTTATGAGAAACTTTACAGAATGTCACCCATCTCATAATTGCTCTAAGTTAAACACATTTAACTATGGAATTTTTAAGTGATAGACTATAGAAAAGTATATGCATCTTATTGGTATAGGTAATACTAATTAATTATTTTAAGTTATCTTCAATTGTATGGTCTCACATCCACACAATTTTCAGATCTCTCTCATTCATGTGTGTATTTGATTCATTCATGTACCTCTCCTACTAAAAGCCTGTTAAGAGCCGCTTCTTGTCTGTGTCTCATCTTTTTTTACACTAGTGATCACTTTTTGCTCTTGTCAACGTTCGAGATGTTACAACGTAAAATAAACCCACAATTCTAACCTAAAGGAAAAGAAGAAAATATAAAAGAGAAGATGACGTGAGCATTTCATGTGAAATAAATAGGAAATATAGAAAAGAAACTCACTTGATGAAGATATTGAAGTTAAGAAGGAAGAACTTAAACTAGTAGGGTGCTTAAATGGTAAAATGTATGATTGTTTTTGAGTTTGGATGGAGAAAACTTGAAGAAGAATGGTGACTAATAATGATAGGGTGCTCGACCAATAACTAAAAAGGAAAGAAAAGATATATACTTAGGGTTATGAGATAAAGTGCTGGTTGCAAATGAAGTTGAATTAGTATTTTTGAAATTATAAAGCCTTCAAGAATTTTTTTACATTTTAAATGGGTAATGAAAATTTATTAAAATGATTAAAATTTCTCTTTCGTCTCATAAGGTTGGACAATGTTTTTAAGGAAGCACTATCATGGCTTGGTTAAAAAATTAACTTAACTAGAATAAGTCTAAAAAGTTGACCAAAAGTGTTAGGTATATTATTAATCATTTTCATGAAACATGCACATTAACTAAGTTTCATGTGTATTACTGTCTTATTATCGCACATAATACAAGTAAAGGATATAATGATAATTTACTAAACATGCTAAATGATATTAGATGTATTCATGCTCTAAAATGATTTCTCCTAAAAACATGCATCTAACACTAGATAAAATACAATTTTATTTCAAAAATGTCAAAATTACTTTAAATTTTCATAAAAGATTAATTATGATTAATAATCACTTATCATGTTAATCTTTATTAAATATTTTACTATCTACAAATAGAAATCAATAAAAGTTTTTATTATTTATTTCATAATACAACTTAAATTTCAATTAAATTAAAAGTTAAAACTTATCTAAAAATTACAGAAGTTCTAATTAATTAAATTGTATGGTTTAAATAATATTTTCAGTTGTAAATTATACAATCAAATTAATTAAGAAAAGGTTGTAACTTAGGTGTTACATTTTCAACTTCCATGCATTGGTCCTTTTTTTACATCATATTTAGTGTATATAAAGCAAATAATATGTAAATCTTCATACTCAAGTAAAGTCATCTCAATCCCTTAGAGAAATTTCTCATTGTACAATTTTTATCTATAATGCTACCTTTTTACTCAAGTAAAGTCAAGGATTCTTATCTACAATGCTACCTTTTTACTAACCTTAGCATTTAATACAAAGGAGGATCTTCACCTTTGGACAATCAAATAGTGATATGCAACTTGTCATGAGACTTTCAACAAGGCATGTTTGTAATCCTTCTCTTTAGAAAACATCATCAAATAATAATCATCATGTATATTGACTATCTTGATCGAACCATTTTTAGCCTAATTATGTTGCAATTTGTTATCCAAAACCTTGAAGTTCATCTTCTTCCTTAAGAGTTTCACCATTAACATATGTTTCCAAGTGGTAGAATAGATGACAATTGCCTCATCAAATACAAAAACTTCTAGACCTAAGACATAAGGCTTCACAATGGCAACCTAATGCATCTTAAGATCAAGTATTATGTCTTATCTTCAATAGTACTTCCACCAATAGGTTGAAACAACTTATCTTTATAAGATGTTTTATATGATTTGACTATGACATTCTTCACTTTATTATTGTCTTTATTGTAGTGATTTTTCACCTTTTTCTTACTCCTTTATATGTAGTGGTAGAGCTTCATAGGAGTAGGGGGCAACAATCCCCACCATTTTTTTTTCCTTTACTAAATATAGAACTTTATATATATATATATATATGAAGTTGTAAATAATTTTAAATATATTTATTTAATTATTTGACCCCCTAAAATTTTTGGACAAGACGCACCACTATTTATAAGAGATCTTCTTTTTTGTGAGAAAAACATCAAATATTGTAAAAAATGTCAAAATTTTTAACAAAATTCATCATAGTCAAACTCCTAATATTTTATTTTAAAAATATATAAATTTATTTTTTATCCTTAAAACAATTCTTTTTATAAACTAGGTGTCAAAGGATCAACAAATAATTTTCTTCAAGTAAAAGAAATATAAAAATGAGAAGCTATAACAAGGCAATATTTTATTAAGATATTAAATATAAACTTATGTATATTTCCACGACAAAGATATATTTAGTTCTAATGAATTTTATTTTTTTACAAAAACAGTTATTGCATCTAAAATCCTATGCTAAGAACTTAGCATTAAAGATAACCTAAATAATAGGAGAGTTCGATCCAGTTTCTTCTGTACATGACGCGTGAATTTATCAATAGTTGCTGTTGTATTAAATGCACCCCCATTATGTACGATATTGTGGAGCAGTTTACATGAAATTGGAGATTTTCTTTTTTTAACAATAATAACGAGATTGGAGTTCACAAGCGAGATATTATCAAAATTTGTGTTTATGTCCCTTTTAATAATATTAATATAATTAGATTATTGAATATTCATCTTTATCAGAAGAAAAATCAACGTAAAGTAAAAACAAACACAATTTTAATAACATTAATAAAATTGAATTTTGATTTTCACGTAGAACAGGGACGGACAAATCAGACGGTGCCACGTGATCCAAAACCCACATGACCATATACGTCACCGAACTCCAACACGTTCGCGTAATATAAACCACCCAACGAGGGCAATCTCGGGAAAACCCTAAATCTCCACGGCAAAATCTCCGATCACTCTCCATTTTCTCTCATCATCTCTTCTTCTCCTTTTCTCTCTTTTTATTTCTCACCCTTCCTTTTTCCGCTCCCACCGACTCGCCCTGAGTCACCACCGACTCGGTCCCCGGCCGGTTCGGTCCAAACCGTCATGGAGATCGCTCACGAGCCACCGCCTTCCCTCGACGGAAGCCCCATAGCCGCAGCCGCCGAGACCCTCGCGAATTCTCCGTCGTCGTCTTCGTCGTCTTCCCCTTCCTCCTCCTCCTCCTCTTCCGCCTCGTCACCGCGTGGTTCCAAGGGAAAGGAAATCGAATCCACCGCGGCGGCGCCTGCCACGACTGCGGCGGCGCCGGCCAAGTACGACGACGAGGAGGAGGAGGAAGAGGACGTGTGCCGAATTTGCCGGAACCCTGGTGACGCCGAGAATCCGCTGCGGTATCCGTGCGCGTGCAGCGGGAGCATCAAGTTCGTGCATCAGGATTGTCTCCTTCAGTGGCTTAATCACAGTAACGCGCGCCAATGCGAGGTTATGCCCTCTCTTTTTTATGCCCTATTTTTTCGACGATGTTCAACGTAAATTAACTTTTTTTTTTTTTTTGGGTTTCTGATCTAAATCTTGTGTAAATGGAGGTGGTGATAGTTCTTTTATCATAACGTGGCACGAGTCTTATGCTGCTTCTGTATGATGAATGAAGCTAGGTCTTGCCGGAATTTGTACTAGGATAAGTTGTCTAGTGATGAGGGTAAAGATTTAGATATCTCGTAATTTGTCATTTTTTTTCTCAGAATGATGGAAAGTGTAAACAAAAGCAGGCGCTATCAAATGGTCGCCTTCCTCTTCATATTAAAATATTGAACGGCTAGGGATAGAAATGTGTTTTACTATAGATGTATAATCTTTCTAGTTGAAAGCTAAGCGTGAGTTGCTGAGGTACAGCAATTTTCTGAAGCAGCTCAATATTGTCAGGAAGATAAACAATTTTGAACTGGACAGGATAAATAAAAAGAGAAGAAAAAGACTCACTCTTGTTCTTGCAAGAGCTAATTGAAAACAGATGCATTAGACTTCTAAGCTTTAAGTGTTTGTTTTAAAAGTTATGCATATACTATGTTCAATAGTAGGTTTTGCTTTGCACCTACACCAAATATGTCTAAAGTCAACAACCCCTCCCCAATATACTGCTCCCGCTTTGTTTCTAAATGTGCTTCATATGTGCTGCAGGTCTGCAAGCATGCATTTTCCTTCTCTCCTGTTTATGCTGAGAATGCACCAGCTAGGTTACCTTTTCAAGAGTTTGTAGTTGGAATGGCAATGAAGGCTTGCCATGTTCTTCAATTCTTTTTGCGCCTGAGTTTTGTGCTATCTGTGTGGCTCTTAATTATACCCTTCATAACATTCTGGATATGGCGATTAGCTTTTGTGAGGAGTTTAGGTGAAGCTCAGAGGCTATTCTTAAGCCATTTATCAACAGCAGTCATTCTGACTGACTGCCTCCATGGTTTCCTACTTTCTGCAAGCATTGTCTTCATTTTTCTTGGGGCAACTTCTTTGAGAGATTACTTTAGGCATTTGCGAGAAATTGGGGGACAGGACGCTGATAGAGAAGATGAAGTGGACAGAAATGGTGCTCGAATTGTTAGAAGACCTCCTGGACAAGCTAATCGTAACATCAATGGTGATGGGAATGGTGAAGATGCTGGTGGTGCACAAGGAATTGCAGGAGCAGGTCAAGTTATTAGAAGAAATGCTGAAAACGTTGCTGCACGATGGGAGATGCAAGCAGCCCGTCTTGAGGCACATGTTGAGCAGATGTTTGATGGTCTGGATGATGCTGATGGAGCAGAAGATGTTCCCTTTGATGAACTTGTCGGCATGCAGGGTCCAGTTTTTCATTTGGTTGAAAATGCATTTACTGTAAGTCTATCAACATGATTTTATTGAAATTGAATTTGATGAGGAAAGACTATTGAAAAACTAAAACATCGTAGGCACAACTCATTTTTAAATAACTTTTGATTTAATTAATTTTTAATAAATTACTAAATTCCATTACTTGATAAGTGTTTACCAAAAGTATTATTTATGCTGTGTATCCTGACTTGATCTTCTTAGTCTGCTTTGGTTTAATAGATGAGATGTGCTCTTCATAATTAACTTCTGTCATTCCATGTGGATGGAAATATTTTGTATGATATAAGCTAATAAAATAGATAAAATTATAAGTATTAATTAGTTGTTATAAAATGTTGATTAGGAACTTGTGATTGCATGAACCTCAATTGTTTGTTCATTCAATTGATTGTTGGATGAGTTTTCATCATTAACCAAAGCATGAGTAGTTCACTTATTATGATTATTTATCCTATGTTAATTGGTCATTCTATTGATACAACTCTTTCTTTTTAGTATAAATTGAATTATCTTTAACTGAAACATTACTATTTCACTTTGATTGATTTTCCCATGTTTAGTGGTCATTGTATTGCTGACACAACAAATTCTTATTTTCTGTAAATTGTGACCTTTTCTGATTAATTTTGTATGAAAAATCTATGTTTTATTCTTTGGAGAAATGAATTTACTATTTATCACATTTCTTATTTAGAACTGAATGCTTTTTTCTCTATGCAGGTGCTGGCGAGCAATATGATTTTCCTTGGTGTTGTAATCTTTGTGCCATTTTCATTGGGCCGCATCATACTCCATTATCTATCCTGGTTCTTCTTAACTGCTAGTGGTCCTGTGTTGTCAGCTGTTGCCCCACTTGCAGACACATCGCTTTCTCTAGCAAATATTACTTTAAAGAATGCATTAACAGCTGTTAAAAACTTGTCATCTGAAGCTCAAGAAAGTGGATCAATTGGTCAGGTTGCAGAAATGCTGAAAGCAAATGCTAGTGAATTCAGTGAACAGTCAGACAACATAACATCTGCTACTTCTGTTATCTTGAAAGGAGGGTCAATTGGAACCTCAAGGCTTTCTGATGTTACCACTCTGGCTATTGGATATATTTTTATATTGACTCTAATTTTCTGCTACTTCGGAATTGTTGCTTTAATTCGTTACACAAAGGGTGAGCCTTTGACCATGGGAAGGTTTTATGGCATTGCTTCTATAGCAGAGACAGTTCCATCTCTCTTCAGGCAGTTTTTGGCAGCAATGAGGCATTTGATGACAATGGTTAAGGTTGCTTTCCTTTTAGTCATTGAACTCGGAGTGTTTCCTTTGATGTGTGGGTGGTGGCTCGATGTTTGTACCATTCAGATGTTTGGGAAGACAATGATTCACAGAGTTCAGTTCTTCTCTGCATCCCCATTAGCAAGCTCATTGGTTCATTGGGTAGTTGGGATTGTGTACATGCTACAAATTAGCATATTTGTCAGCCTTCTTAGAGGGGTAAATTCTTGTCACATAATTTGCAAAATTCTGGTTATGTTATCCTCTGTTTCACGTGGTTTGTTTGTTTCCAATGGCAGGTTTTACGTAATGGAGTTTTATACTTTCTGCGAGACCCTGCTGATCCAAACTACAATCCATTCCGTGATTTGATAGATGATCCTGTGCACAAACATGCTCGCAGGGTTCTGTTATCTGTTGCGGTTTATGGGAGTCTGATTGTGATGCTGGTATTTTTGCCTGTCAAACTTGCCATGCGGATGGCACCTTCCATTTTCCCGCTTGATATATCGTAAGCTGGCCCCTTAATCAATTTTAGCAGTTGCTATGAATTATGTGTCACTTTTGTTAATTGTGAATATGCATGTTTTTGCAGGGTTTCTGATCCATTCACTGAAATTCCAGCTGACATGCTTCTCTTTCAGATTTGTATCCCATTTGCTATTGAGCATTTTAAATTAAGGACAACTATTAAATCCCTACTTCGCTATTGGTTTACCGCTGTTGGTTGGGCACTTGGTTTGACAGATTTCTTACTGCCTAGACCTGATGACAGTGGTAACCAAGAAAATGGAAACGGGGAGCCAGCTAGACAGGAAAGGCTACAAGTAGTGCAAGTTGGGGTGCATGATCAGGGTATGGTGCCATTTGCAGGAGATGATTTGAACAGGGTCATGAATCCAGCGGGAGAACTGAATGCTGGAGAGGATTATGATAATGATGAGCAATCTGACTCTGAGTGAGTTCCTTGCAAATTGAAATCCTACAACTAAGATTTATGAATTATCTTATATTGCACTCTACCTATTTATCTAATGATATTACACCTTTGTAAAAGGGGGGGATGACTGAGTTTTCCATTTCACTGTTTTTGGGTTAAAGCAATGCATGAAAAATTTCTGCTAGAGTCATCAGTTTCTTTGCAGGTGCATGTTTTAGCTATTGTTAGTTACCCTGTCACCATCTAATTAAATATTTCACTGTGACTATAGAAGTTATGCCTTTGTGCTTCGCATTGTGCTTTTACTGGTGATTGCTTGGATGACTCTCCTTGTCTTCAACTCTGCTCTGATAGTTGTACCAATCTCACTTGGGCGGGCACTTTTCAACTCTATCCCTCGCCTTCCCATAACTCATGGCATTAAATGCAATGGTATATAATTGATTGAACTAGCTTTCAAGTCACTGGGCTTTATGACTTTGATTGTGTTTATAACCTTATTTCTTTTCACAGATCTGTATGCATTTATCATTGGAAGCTATGTGATCTGGACTGCTGTTGCTGGAGTTAGATACTCAATTGAGCAAATAAGAAAAAGGAGGGCTTCTGTTTTGTTTGGCCAAATATGGAAGTGGTGTGGCATTCTTGTGAAGAGTTCTGCACTTCTGTCTATATGGGTAAAGGATGATTCCTCTTGCTGATTATGTTACTAAAGCTGACCCTTTGATTTTGCATAGCTCTTTCTTTGCTTTTAAGTGATTAACCTCTCTTTTTTTGTTACAGATATTTGTTATCCCAGTGCTAATTGGGCTTCTATTTGAGCTTTTGGTCATTGTGCCAATGAGAGTTCCGGTGGATGAAAGTCCAGTATTCCTCCTTTATCAAGACTGGGCATTAGGCCTTATATTTCTCAAGATATGGACTAGATTGGTGAGTTTATTTCCTTTATTATCAGCATTTCCTCTGTTAGCATTTTTGTTATTGGCTTCAATTTTTTCGTGCAAAACTTTTATAAGTTATTTAAATACTTAAAAAGTATATGAATAAATTATGAGTGATGTGATGTGGCAAACCTCCTTTTTGCTTTAAAAAATCTGGTCGTCTGCTACTCTAGTTCTGGTAAATGTATCCTGCTGATTGGTATCCATAAAACAAATTCCTTGATAGTATCAAATTTCTGGAATGTTTCTTTTATATTTTCTTTTCATCCTAATGTCATTGTGTTATTCATGTAACTAACTTCACTCAGTGGGATAAGACTTTTGTTATTGTTATGTTGTTTCTTTTGTTTTTTTTCATCTATCTGCGTCATAAAAGATTAACAAAGTTTTATGCTAGTTGCTGACAACCCAAACATCTGAGCCTGGGAGTTGGGACTGGTTATATAAATGTTGGCTTAAAATCATAAAATAGGCAGTATATAATCCCAATGACATGTTATATCCACGTAGCTAAACACCACTTGTGGAGTAAAGCTTGGTTGTGTCGTAGTCTGCACTTTTTTTTTCCATATATTGTATTTATCTTCATTTTCTACTATGATTTTTTTTTTTAAAAAATCGAAGGGTATTGTTAACTTGTTGGGGGGTTCAAATTGGCAAGGGTTGATAAATACTGAATTATGATATCTTGTAAGTTGGCAAGAATGAATATAATTGGTTAGTTTAAGTAAGTTTACTGCTTGGTTTCTTGGAATTGTAGTGTTTTACCTACAGATTTAGTTGTTGAACTACAACTTAGTTTCTTTACCATCTACAAGTTTCAGATGATCTATTTCCATAAAGCTGACAGAGATTATCTACCTTAAAAAAATGTTGAAATCTTTTCATACCAACTGATAATTTGATTTATTTCTTGGACACATGACATTTGTAAATGGTTACCTCTCTCCCGAAGGTTTGTTATATAATTTAGTTGAATGTAATTGTTTTTTTTCAATTGTTGTCTTGGTTCTTTCATTAGGTTATGTTGGACCACATGATGCCTCTGGTGGATGAAAGTTGGCGAGTAAAATTTGAGAGAGTTAGAGAGGACGGTTTCTCCAGGCTGCAAGGTCTTTGGGTCCTTCGGGAGATTGTACTTCCGATCATAATGAAATTATTGACAGCATTATGCGTACCTTATGTTTTGGCCAAAGGTGTGTTTCCAGTGCTTGGGTATCCCTTAGTGATCAATTCCGCCGTTTATCGGTTCGCATGGTTGGGATGCCTCTGTTTCAGTTTCTTGTGCTTCTGTGCCAAGAGATTTCATGTCTGGTTCACAAATCTCCATAATTCAATACGCGATGACCGGTATCTGATTGGCCGGAGATTGCATAACTTTGGAGAACATGCTGCGAAAGCAAATGAAACAGGAACTTCTACAGGGGTGCAGGACACCATTTTACTAGGTACAGGTTTAAACCAACAAGATCGCGAAGCAGATGTTGGACTCCGGTTGAGGCGCGTAATTCAACAGGCAGGATGAATTGTAATTTCAGGTAGGTAGGCCACTGTAAGTTGTGAAGCCTCTGGCTGACATGGTTCATGAATCACACTGATGTATACTCTACACCTGTGTTGGGTTAGTTATAGCACCTCGTCATGAAACACCTGTGCTGTAGCTAACATTTAACACTTTGTGCGTGTTACTCGTTCAAATTTAGCTAATAGGCAGAAAATAAAATTGTTGATAGAGCAATTTTTTTTTCAAAGAAATTCTTTGTGAAATGGGGAAGCGAAAGGCATGCTATGGTCTTGATTGTCTGTCTGAGATATACTTAATCACATAGTTATAGTAGTTAATTGTTATGGTAATATTTATTAATTAGTATTGTGATTGATTTAGTGGGTTTAACTTCAAATGCATCAAGTTCATGCGGTCAAGTTGTCTTTGGAATGTAATTTCTTGCACTAGCAACGAGTATGTAGATGAGTATTGACCCAGCCAGGACCAGGACAATGTTCCCCCAGTTAACTCTTGAATACAATATTGTTTTTAAGACTGTACTAAAAATTAAACCAATGAGACTTGGGTCATAGTTTGATTAGTTTAACTGGGTAAAAGATTTCGTTATGCATCGCAACGCAACCTAATATATCCTTGCAAAATGTCAAAATTCGTCAATATTAGAAAAATCTGATTAGCACTTCAAAGTTATAAAGCTCTAAATTTGAAACATTTTAAATTTATAAAATGAAGCCTAAATTTTATATTGGTGATAATTAAAGGAAAAAAATAATGGGCCAGCTCCCAATCAAACGGGTTTAGTTTGTTATACTCATAATATATTTGTGGGTTAATTATTTTTTTAATTCTTGAATTTTTGAAGTTTCTGTTTTAATCTTTGAATTTTTTATTATTTTTTTTCTTTTAATTTTTTTCTTAATTTTAATTCTTATCAAGAAAATTAAGAGACTTGGACCAGTAAAACAATCAGATTAAAAATAATTTTTTTTAAAAAAGTTTAAGAAATAAAAATATAGTAATTCTTACAATTATTTAAACAAATCAATAATTTTAAAATTTAATTATTATTATTTTCTTAATTTTAATCCTTTTGTAAGAAATTAAAAATAATGGGAAAAAAAATTAATTAAAAATATTTTCTTTAAAAGTTTAAGAATTAAAATAGTAATTCGTACGTTTATTTAAACGAATCAACAATTTTAAAATTCAGTTACCTTACCTAATTTTGAAAATTATCAAGAATAATTAATTTATTGGTGATTTCTCGTGTGATGTAGGATCTTGCTCCATAATACATGCAGAATTGTTAGCCAATTAGTCTGGGATAAAGGAAATGGAAAATGATTGTTTGGCCAATTAGCGTGAAAGTGTGTCAGCGATTTCTACAGAGAAGCCAACTCTGCAGCTGATAGCTTCCAACCAAGTTTGGTTTAAGGGAAAACACGTCATACTTTCAGTTAATAATATCCTCACTGCCTTTCTGTTAACTTCTCCGGAAGTATTTCAGAAAAAAAAAATATGAAGAAATTTCTTTTCAAATTTATTTATATT
>JAMLFT010008237.1:0-13902 GCA_026544285.1 Pachyrhizus erosus | reverse complement strand
ATTTGCATAGTTTTTATATATTTATTTTTATTATAAAAAATTATATTTTTTAATTTTTAATGTTTTAATTTATTTTTAACAAGTTTAATTATTTATATATATTGATAATTTTTATATTATATTATTTCATAGTAAAACAAGATTAGTTTACTCATTTTATTCATCTTCAATTTATAACAAACTTTTAAAAATAAAAATAAAATAAAACTCAAAACTCAAAAACTAAAACTAATTTTTATTTTTAAAAAAATTTTAAACTAAAAACGGAAACTACCCTTAACGGGACGTCGATGTTCTACTTCACCATATGAGAATTTTTTAATATTTCATTTTTGAAGAGTTAATTATATTGGGCCTACAACTTCCATTCAATTCATTTAAATATAGACCCACTGACACTCATCATTTGCATCGATGGACCGACCATATGTAATGGAACAAATGGAAATGAGTGAAAGGGCCATGGGCCCATTTGGAAAAGGCTTTCAAATTCAAGGAGTTTTAACTATTGAGTTAATAATTCGAATTTTATTTTATTCTCAACGTTCAATATTTTAATAAATTGTAATTATCTTCGTAACAGTACCCTATTTGAAAAATACATTAAAAATTTCTATTTTAAATTCTTGTTACATAAATATAGTGCTTTTTTTTTTTTTTCTTGAAAGATTATTTGCCTGTTTAGTAGTTTTGATAAATTTGGAACAAAGTTATTTTTCTCTTGGTCAAAAGTTCCCTCATCAAAATTCTGATTATAAGTTTATACAAGTTAATCCAGACATTTGGATTTAGGGTTTGAAAACATTTGGAAAAATTTATCAAAAGGTCTTGCACTTTTGCTCAACCTGTGAACTTAAATAGTGAGTTTTAATTGGTTCATTGACACACTTAACTGCGTCTTTGGGATTCCTTGAATCCATCGTGGCAAGAAAAAAAAAACTTTATGTGATTAATTATATATATAAATAAATGATAATTGGTACATACATCTCAATCCTGACATGAGTTTTGTTTCATATAATACTTTTGTAGTAAATATAATGATATGATAATATTAATAACTAATCGAACTCTTAATTTTACTTATTTAAGTGTGGCTTTGATTGGACAGCGAAGGACAAGAATGATATATAAAAGGACTATATCTTTCTAGCATTAATCTATCACTAATTAATTAAATTAAAAAATAAAAAATAAAACCAAATAAACATACTCTGTTAACGATGGATTTTATATCTCAAGTGGCTTAATCGACATCTTTTTTAAGTAATTACCAAAAGCAGATACGCAATATTGTGACACTTTCACTAGTATCTTAGACATTAATCTATTGAGTTGATTAGGTTCTACCAACAATCATTCCTTCCAAATAGAAATTTTAATGGCGAAAACGAATTATAGAATAAAAATAAAAACACTTTTCATTGATAACTTAAACAAGAATGTATTAAAGAACCCTGCCTAGTCATGTTTCTAAGTAATCATTCTTTCAAAGTGTATTTGTTTAAAGACAATTCCTTTTCTCATAGATATCAAACACCAATGTGTCATAGCAGCATTCTTTTATTATAATAGCGTTTATTATAAGTTCCCTAAGCTCCAACAAAGTTCAATTTTATTTCTAGTAAACTTTTAAAATTTCCCACAGAAGTTTCTAACTACTATAATTGCATGCACTTCCAAATATGTTGGAACTAAATTCTTTAAGCTTCCTACTATTTCCTTTTTTTCTCCTAGGCGTATCAGCCTATATTATAATTTATTTATAAATAATAATACAATCTATATATAAAAATTCATCTCCAAATGAATACTATTTTTTTTACTACTACTCCTTTTTCTAAACTACGATACATGAAACATAGTACGGAGTGTTTTTTTTTTTTTTCGTTTTGTCCTATGAATTATGGATTTCACAATAGGTTAATATCTTTCCATTTGGTAAGTTTCCTACGGACCCTTTACAATCAAACTTACACTTAGAAGATTCATTAAATTTTTAATTTAATTAGAATACTAACTGTTTACATATTTTTTTACATTATAATTTAATGATCTTGTTATGTAATTATAAATTATTAACTTTGTCATAATTATTTAAAAAGTCAAATCTATAAATAGTTTTTAATTAGTACAAAATGTAAAAATCTGTACCATAATAGTATATCAAAATTAAACTCTTCATTTTTCCATCTCGTGTAATTTTAGTTAAACTTGATCATATGTTTCTATATATATGATACATATTAGTACTAGGCATGGCACTTGAATTGACCTTACAATTCTTCGAGACCACCTTAATTTAAAGAGTGTTGTTATGATACTCAGATAAATAAAAGGACTTTGGTATTAGGCATACTAAATAAAGAGAGGGGGATAGATTTTCTCAATAGTAATATCAAACTTTTAAATTTTTTTAAGATACCATAAATTTTATTTTTTTAGACATAACTAAAATACATTTCTATATTTAGTTTTTGACATTATTCTTCAATTAGAGTAGAAGTTTTATCTTGATAACCTGTATTGACATTTAATTGAGTCCTTTATTATGTGAATTATCAGATTGAAACTTCAATTCCAACTAGTTGAAGAACAATACTAAAAATATTTATACAACTTGATCTAAACTTTGTCCTTTCTATAATTTGAATCTTGAATGAAGATAAGTTTAAATCGCAGGGCTGATTAATAATGTTGACCCAAAAATAAATGTGACCTTAGTCCTGAAAAATTCAATGTATTCAAATTCAAACTAGATATAGTTAACCAAGAAGAAATAATTCAAAATGCATATGTAATGGGAACAATTTAAGATTGGCACTATGATGGACCATGCATCCACCAATCAAATGGAAGCAAAATCGTTGACATTATTCCACCAATCGTTTGTAGAACTTCATTTGGAAAGAGGTTAAACTAGCAAGCAGGTGCATGATGACAAGAAAGGTTCCAAATCTATCATAATCCGTCACATGAACGCTTCAGTTTGGTCGGTTGTTTAGCCCTTAAAATAATGGTGGTGCTAATGGGATTTGAATTAATTAACATAAATTTGAAAGCTTTGGATTGGCTTTCCATGGAAGACAAGAGATGTGTGTGCAACAATCTCAACCCACTTTGAGTGAAAAGCGGCTTGTAAAAGTGAGAACATGCACCATCGTGCTAGGTTCGATGCAATAGGTGCCCTTCACATGGAATTGACAGTTAATTTTTTTCTTTGGAAGTGGTCCACACTCTATGGATTAACTTTACTAACAATTGTTTAATCTAAGACTACATAGTGGGTTCCATTTGTTTAGTTTGATTTTAAATGTTGATTAAGATAACCATAGTTTATATTGCTGTTGTTGCAATAGTATCATGATGTTTCAACAGGTTTTTTCAATGGACACATTCATTGATTTCTTTTTCTTTCTAAAGGGATGATTGTGTCTTTCTTGAGACCTAAATGTTACTCACAAATTTCGGAACACACATGTCCATACACATGGTTTATATTTTATAGCTAAAAGCGTGAACCAAACGGTGTTTTTGTTTTTGTGATAGAGTTTGGGAACCCTTGACTCTTGACATTTTGATCTAGCTTTAGCTTGGGGTCAATGACTGAAGCTAAAGTGATTAACATTTGTGAAGTACTCAGGAAAAAAAAAATTTGATGCTTACACTAGAAGAAATATATATATTTATATAGCTGCATGGTTCAACATTGGAGAAATTAATTGAAAAAGAAAGTTAAGAGTTCAGTTCAGCTTTTTGATGTGAGCCTTGATCATGGATCTTTGCATATGGCAGATGTTGTAATATGCTGCTTGAAATTTACATATCTCTATCTTTAAGCTGCTTCATTGGTGAAGAAGCTTATGAAAAGCTGGGGAATGCTTCAACAACTAGTTTATTTATAGTGGAATTCTTACTAAACAGGAGAATAAACTTTGTGAACTGGATATTATTAATATAAATTCCCTAAATATCAATCAAATATATAACAAAAAGACACCAAAACTAATGAAATGGCTATCACATCATACCTATAAATGCATGCAAGATGGTAAGTTCTTTTTCTTTGATAATTATTATTATATCAATATATATACATGACCTTAATTAGTGGTCCACACATATTAAAGGTTCGCCAGCGCTGCTGAACTAATTAAAATAGTTTATGTGTCATATGATACAACTTAGAAATATAATATAGAGTTATTTCTTGGTCATAAAAAGAACAAAGTAATATAGGTAATTCCATTCGTCAGCCTTTACCTAATTATCCTAGTCAATCAAGTTCCGTAGCTGTGTGAATTTGCCAAAGTAAGTCCTTTAATGTCATGCTTGAGAGATCCATCATACTGTCCTTAAATTTGATTTTGGAACTAGCAAATGGAATTTTGTAAGAAATAGTCATGTTTAATTGTTTGTTATCAACCAAAGAAAGATATATATTAGATAATGAGAGGTACAAGGAGCATCTCAATCATCATACATGGAGTCGATTTGTTTATACTTATTTTTTTTTAAAAGTATTTTTTAATAAAATAAATATTTTTTTTAATTTTTTGATGTATTTATTTAAACTGACTATTTTTAAAATAAAAAGTTTTCTATTTTTTAAAATAAATTTTATCTATTTCTTAAAAAATGATTATTTAAAAAATATTTTTTTATAAATATTTATTTTAAGTTTAAACAACTTACTCAAAATATTTTTTACATATTTATCATTTTTATTTGAGTCATTACTATGCTTTGTACCAGATATAAACCTGCCAATTCTATAAGCTCTTCAAACATACAAAAGGAATTGTTGACAACTCAAAAAGGAGAACATAAAACTTTTCGCCTTTGCATTTAACTGTGACTAATAAGACCTAAATTTTATCAAATAAAAAACATATTCGCTGTTAGATGCTTCATTTTTAAAAATGATACCATTCCTATGTAGTCAAAGAGACCAAACAACAACAAATCATACAAACTGCCAAGCTGTCTTAGTTTTCTTTCCACACAATTAAGCCTTGTGTTGCAAGAAGTGTATCTTAAGATTTGAGTAGTAAGTATAATCAAGATTATTTAAAATCAAGTTTGTAATCATTTACTGAAACGCACTATAACTATGTTTTACTAACTAAACTGATTACTAAAGTACCATTAAGTCGGCCCTTGCTATAATGCAATGATCATCTAAGTGATATGATAACTAAAATCTAGGACAGGAAACTAAAAAAATAATGCACTTCTATTCTTTGATTATTTTGTCTTTTTGAGATAAGTGGTGATTATATGACTGTAAAATAAGCCGAAGTTTGAAAGGGAATAAATGTTATATTTAGGTTTTATTTGAATAAGTTTTTCTATTAGTACCTATCGTAAAAAAAAAAAAAAATTAAATAAACTCTTCTCATAAATTAAGTTTAACTTAAGTATAAGTTAAAATTATTTTAAAAAAAAAAAAGCTAAAATCATTTAACCTCTAAAAAAAACTAATTTTAACACATGCATAAATTATTTTTATCTTACAGATGAAATTTATTCCATTTTTCTTTCTTCCTGTGTCTTTTATAAATTTTCATAGAAAAATGATTCAAACAAAAGCCTCAAATAAGGAACATGATTAACCTATTGATGGGTAGAGATGAACTTGGTGAGCCATCGGAAGTGGAGAGGGGGATTACATGATGTATATTGGTGAAGAAGAAAGTTGGAGTTTAGAACCTAGGAAGTGAGTTGTTGTTGAAGGAATAGTTGACTGCAAGATCGAAAGCGATGCTTTTTGCTGTGTTGTTTTTCTAATCTAGCGGCATAGTTTTATTCATTGTTTGTTTGTTTCTTGAGAAAGAGACGGGTTGGTTTGGTGTATTATTACACTTTATTTTTCTAATGGTAGGGTTCTTTTCAACTTGTCCACATCTTGTAGAAGAGAGAGATTGATAATGTGATGAGAAGGACGAAAGTAACGTGAAGAGGGAGAAGAAGACGGACCGGTACTTCCGGGAGTGACCCTTAAATAAATTATATTCTTCATCAACCAATTGTCTAAGCTATCTCCATAAATTCTTTATTATTCTTCTTCATCATCTTCTTATCTTTCCATGTTTAATTAAAGGAGTTGAAATAGCTCTCAACATTGATGAACTCATCATTGTTATCAAGATGTGTTTAGAATGGCATCAAGGGTCATGCATGCCTGTTTGCTGTCCTTGAAACTTTTGAAAGTTATTCATGTGTTCATTTCTATAACATTTGTATTTTGTGTGTTCATTAGATTTTGATGAAGGATTGACAATTTATTAAGTCTTCTAGAGAGTTAACGGCTGAGGATTTTTGTTTTGATATTTTTAAGTGTCAGTTAGTATTTCAGTTACAACATCTTTGTATGATGGGTAGCTTCTTCTTCGCCTAATCATTAAAGTTAATTTGATCTACAAGAAACTGATATATATATTCGTGTCAATTCAATCAGGCACCTTTGAATCACCAGTTATGTAATATACAAATTTTAATACTATGCGTCAGCTGGTTTTGTTGGTATGTTTTAAATTATTGAACCTGCTTGTATATGATAGAATCATTTTTTGTGAATTTTAGGATATAAGCATCTTGAAATTAAATTAGCTAGAGGGTATATATATATATTTTTGGCTTTTAAACCATTATAATCTACATATGTTGCTTTAAATCTATGAAGTTTACTTATAATAGGAAGAGTAAAAAGTGTATGTGCTGATAGCATAAAAAAATATATCATAATCTAATTTATATTAAAAATTATATATATGATAAATTGACTTACTTTTACAATAATTATATTAATAGTATTTTTTAATTAATTAACATTGTATAAATTTTATTCTAACATTGCCTAGAAATTAAACTATTGGTTCTAGGTTAAAGGTTGTGATTTTAAGCAAGCTTTACCTTTAATATTAATATTAGAAGTTTTTTTTAATACCCTAATACTAAAAGTTTAAAATCTAAGTCTGATATGGACTTTACTTAATTATCACTTCTAATATGAACTAAATTCAATTTGGAGATTTAGGTTTAGTTGATTGAAAATGAGTGAGTTATTGTAAATTTTTAATATTTATTTTTTTTATTTCAATAGATAAAAAATATGAATTACATTCATAATTATGGCTATAAAATTATTCAATCAAATTAAAAAAACATTAGTTTCTGCCAATAAGTCATTAATAAAAATTCAACTTAATTATACTTTTAGTTTTTTTTATTTGAATTATGTGTAAATTTTGTTTCTTAATTTTTTTTAACTATTTAGGTTTTTGTGTTTTTCAAGTTAGGTAAATTTGGTTTCATTGTCAATTTTCTTTACTTGTGACTCTTATTTTTTATTTTTTTTACCTTTAATCCAAATATTTGGGATTTACAATAAATTCTAAATTCTTTTCCAAATATAAAATTGTTTGGTGGAAGGATCGTAGGTTCTTTGTATGCGGTAAAAATTTTATTGGGAGATGAAACTCAACATTGCGATTATTGGTCATAAGTTTGGAGTAGAAAAATTAAAAATAACTTAATTGATTTAATTTGTGAAGCTTTTGATTAAAAAGTAAAAACTAAAGATTTATATAAAAGAATATTTTTTTTATCAGTTTATATATTGATTCATGTTGATCATATATAAAAGAATATTGAGAAAGAATGAATTTACCTAACTTTAAAAACACAGACTTAATTAACTAAAACATTAAAATAAAAACAAATATTACCTAATAGAAAAAGACTAAAACTATAATTAATCTTAAAAAATAATTGTCACAAACCACTTGAGTCTTGACTAAGTGATATAATGCCCAATAGCTATGAGCCTATGACTAATCATACATGCCACTTCAACTACTCCGGATGAGAATTCATCAGAAGGAAATATATATGCCAAGATGGGTTGGGATGGGATGAGGGTGAAGAAAAGCCAAAGCAAAGGAAAATAAAACGCGTTATTAACATAGAAAAATATATTTAAATGCACGCATAAAATTTGCCCAGTTATCTAATGAAATGATTGTCAATGAACAAGTCAGCAGAATTAATTATCAAACTCACAATTATAAATCGAAATATATTTTCAACAAATTCACAACATACTACAATTAATTAAGAAAACAAAAAAGTTTAGCCTTCGAAAAGGAAAGTGGTGTCATTAAAAATAAATATTCCAGATTTCTACATAGATCCTAGTAGCATAGCAGACATTGATACGAAACTTGGGCCTCAATTCTTCGAACGACTTAATTAAATATACTATGTATATATTAACCTTGTATTAAAAACTAAAAGTCTATACCCTAATTGTATACATGCCAAATTCAGCAACAATCATATTTAACTACCTTTGCATGCACCTCTGAACTTTGTTAGATCCCCCTCCATGCGTGCACCGAGTACTAAAAGAATTTAGATATTATATCCATATTTCTTTTGAATTTAATATTTCCATAATCAGGAGATAGATGTTCAATCTTCTTTATTCGAATTTTTTATATAAATAATGCTATTTTTATAAACTTTCATTTGACATTATTTGCGAGAATATTTAACAAGTTGTTGCATTTTTAAACTCGCACTACAGTAAAGTTAGCATACGGATAAAGGCAACAAAATGTGAATGCATCTAAAAGATTTAAATAACATTTTTTATCTAAAAAAATAGGAGATTTATGATTTTTTAAATATTTTTATTTTAAATTTAATGTTTTTTAAAAATTTAGTTCTTATTTTTAAAAAATATCATTAGATGATAATATAACAACAACGTTGATAATCTATTGACTTACCATATCATCATGGAGTTTGATATAATAGTCACTGTAATTTTTTGTCAAATTATATTTTTAAATTTTTTATTAATTAATTTAATATTATTAATTATTTTAAATAAATAAAAATTTAAAACATAGTTTACTAAAAAAAATTATTCATAATTATCTTGTCAGACTTTTTAAATACATGATAAGTAGTTGGACTGTTAAAAATATTATTATCTTATTAGTTAATACTGTTATTTGAAAGTAGAAATTAAAATAAAATTTTTTAAATTTTTAAAGGATTAAAATAATTTTTTTAAGGACTAAAATATGAAAAAAAAAACCTATTTTATAGGACCAGAAAATTATTTAAGTTAAACTAAAATATATCAATTTTTACTTTTTATATTTTGTTGTGTTATACTTTTAGATAAACTAAAAAAATTAATTAAAATGAATTGACAATATAATTGTTTTTATCCATTAGGATCGATCTAATGACGAAAGATATGAATAAGTTGCATAAGGTATTAGGTTAAAATATTTTTGTCGTTGTTATACATACAAAAAAAGAATAATATAATTTTTTTATTTTGTTATTCAATTATAAATTTCTATGTATAATTAATTTATTAACTTATGTAATAATTATTTTAAAAGTTTTATTCATTGATAGTATAAAAATTTAAGTTAACAATGTTTGAAAATTAAATTAAAATAAAAATATATATTATTTTTATATTATTTTATTACATTTATTAAATGCTATCTAAATTATGGTGATTTTAAAAATTCTTGGGACTTAATTAAAAATAATTTAAAAATCAAAGATCTAATTAAAAAATAATTACTTTAGGAATCTTTTTAAAAATTCAAAAATGGTTTAGGGACCTATAAAATAATTTAACCATTTAGATATTATTTTTAATTGAATTTTGATGTTGAAATTTTGTTCATTGATCTTAGTTGAATTTTGATGGTGTCATTTTGTTCGTTGTTCTAATTATTGACGACAAATTTTTTATGTTGAAGTTTTATGCTCAAATTTTGTTTTATTTATTTTTACTTGTTGAATAGTGTTGGAGTCAATAACTAATACTTTTCCATTCTATATCAAAGCCTCATTTTGGGGATGTTTTTAATTAAACAAATTAAATATTATATTGAAAGACTTTCTTTGGGAGAGCCTAAGTGTGACTTAAAGAGAAAACTAACAAGATTTCTCGCTTACCAATTGTGTCAATTTGGAAGAAGAAAGTGTTGAAGTGAATAATCAACCATTTCTTCTTCCAAAATTAAGCCTTTTTGGTAAAATGTATAATTAAACAAGAGTCCTACACATTGGTGCTTAAATTAGAAGGCCTCAAGTTGTCTCCTTCAATTATCACCATCCACCTCCTTTGACAATGTTTGGAGTTTTTTTATCTTATGCTTCAACACTTTTTATCTTATCATCATGTCTGTTGTCACATACCATAATTAAGTTTCACTACTCAAACCACCCACCCAACTAAAATTCTCTACCCCCAACTTAAGTCATCATTTGTGCCCATCATTTTATAATTGTTGTTTTTGAAAATAAAAGTGTGGGTGAATGACATAGTCTTGATCAAAGAAAAAAAATAGAGTAATCAACCTTTGTGACAATTCTGGTTTTGTTTTTTCTTACTAAACAGAAATTCTTATAAATGTTTGTTAAAACAATAGGTACAAGAACTGTTTTAGTCACTCTAGGTATATGTGTGGCAATAGAGAAAATATTTTTCAAAATGACTTTATGTGATTTATTAAGGAAAACAAACATTGACAAACATATGACAAGAACCTTTATGCTCCACATGACTCTCATTCCTTATCAAACACTTTATCCATGGAGTATGGTATGCCTTTCAAACAAAATATATATTTGAATCAATATAAATTCTACAATAGGTTTTTGTTCCATTTTTTTCTCAGACTAACTTTTTACATCAATTAAGTAACTATGTCAATATAAAAATATTTCACGGTTTATTTGTTTTAATTCTAATTGACTAAATCCCAAAATTAGTTCAACATGTGTTTTAAATATATCACTCTTTCATAACTATTTTTGTCTTTGCTAGGTTAACAGTTAACCAATAACAAATTTCTTGACTCAAATTATTGTCACAAATTTAGAGTCAAACCAAATTTGAAACATCTTAAGTATTGTCATTGAATATTTATTTAAGATTTTAAATATTGTGTTTTAGTCAACCCAAGTTGTGTCAACTACATTTTTTTAAGATAACTTTAAAGATAGTATTAATTTTTTTAGTGTCTCTTGTGAAGTTATTGCTATTTACAAATTTGTTCAATTTTTATGATTTAGAGTTAACTTTTAGTTGATACTACACAACAATTTTCTTGTAATGTAAAATTGATCAACTTTATTAGAGTTTAAGTTTTGAATTAAAAAATATGACCTGAAAATCAACTAATAATAATTGATTTTTTTTTTGTAATTATCATAGCTAGATTTTCTTTATTCTTCGATAAAATTTCAAAATATACTCATAAGCTTTGAATTTTTCGTCCAATTATAAGCTTAAGATCTAGTTTAGACTTTCACACACTTAAAATTCTCCATCTCTCCTTAAAAACGTGTTTTACAATAATTAAATTCAATTCTTTCTTTATAAACTTAATTAGCATGTATTGCCTAAAGAGGAGCACCATTAGATAGAAGTAATCGAGGTTTAACGCAGATTAAAATGAATTGATTTTCTAAAACAATATGAATTAATTTAATGTATTCAATTTGAATTATATATCAACATAATCTCAATCCGGTGAATAAATATTCCCAAATTATGGACTTGTAACAATTGACATTTTATATTAGATATGATAAAATAATTTGATACAATACTTAATTCATGACTTTATTGTATGTTAAGTGTGAGGCATTATATTATATAACTTGATCTAACACTCAGTACAAGCATATATATATAAGACAAGTGGGTATTAACGTAATAAAGCATTTTCACACTCAAATTTTTATGTGTAAATAATTCTCCTCTCAATTAATTACCATAAACATTTTTTACAAGCATTTATTATTAGGCTCAAATTCAAATGAGGTCCTTGCTTTACACAATAACTTATATCATGCATACTGAAGATGAAAGTTTTAACTTTACGACCAAAATTTCACCCAAGCACAAAAAGTTTGAAAGTTCTGGATGGCTCTCTCTTAATTAATGTACATATGAAATATTTGTGAGTACGTGCATTAATTTCTTAGTTTGAGAGACAAGATGGTGATGAGAGACACTCCTTCAGAAATTGTCTCTTTCTTCCAAGAGCTGCAGAGTGCATTAAGAAAATGAGAAATGACAATACAAAAGCAGTAAGGTAGCATATGATTGGGCCCCTAAGCGCACGGAAAAGGTCACTCGTGCTGTTTGGTCTCTCTCTCTCTCTCTCACCATTCCCACACCACACCACACCATTCTTTCTTCAGTCTCTTCTGCTTTTGCTTCTACACACTCTCTAGAGACCACATTCCAATCATTCACGCCCACACGCTTTGGTTAGCCATTCAACCTACAACACTGTAGACGATGCATTCAGTCAAAATACACATCTCTCATTTACTCTTCTCCTCTCTTCCTTATGCTCCCCATTTTTTTCATCCTCTACCTGCCTTTACTACTAGCTTCTTATTAACTCTATTCCTTTCTCTTTTTTAGTGATCACAAATACTTTCATGGGAAAGATTTTCTTTTTTAAGTTAAATAAAATTATTATAGATAACACAATTTTTTCTTTAAAATATAAAATGTAATTGTGTATTTTAATTTTAAATTAGAAACTATCAATTAGGCTGAAATTTGTATAAGTTGATTCACACATTCATTCATCTTCTTAAAAATTATTTTATAGCATAATAATAAAGAAGAGGTAGTGATGCTAACATTGGTTAAAATATCAAAAGTATTAGTTTATTAAAACAATATTACTAATTAATATACTTTTATCATCATTTTATTAAAAGAATTTACTAATTAATTTTTAACAATTTTTTTTATCTTTTGCCATCATTTTCAATATGTTTCTGATTTTTAATTAAAAAAATTATTATTTAATCCTTAACAAGACCCTTAAAAAAATACTAGCAAATACATTAAAGATATTAATTAATTATTTTTTCTAAAAATGTATTAATATTATACTTGGTGTGTTTTTAATTTTTAATAATATAATATTTATTAATTCTTTAATTAGCATTTCTATCAAGAAGAAAAATACATAAAAGGAGGTGAGCATTTCATGCCTTTTCCTTTGGATTGACCAATTCATTTTACCAATTTGGCACACCAAGAGGCCAAGTTCCTTGCTTATTGTTGGATGGCGACAAGATACAATTAATGATATGTAATTATAGGATTTCAACTACCAACACGCCCACCGCCGTATAGTGTACACATCATAAATTGGTCAAATCTTTTGATAAGATCAAACAACTACGCATTGAGCATTGAGCATTTCAAAATCATCAAATTGGGAGAATATATCATTTCATTAATTATATATATATATAAACTCAAAAATTCATGTCTTTTACGCACATAGTGGTGGAGATAAATCATATTTCTTCCATTTCAAAATAAGTATTTTTTCCAGATTTTTTACACAGTTCAAAAATAAATAATAAACAAATAAACAAATAAAAAATTTATAAAATTAATTTTACTATCATTAATTTATTTATAATTTTTGTTGTATTATTATTAGAAATAAAAATGAAAAAAATTAATTACTATTACATTAAAAACTAAAAGTGACATATTTTGAGATAATTTTTTTAAAATAATATTTATTATGAGACGAAAGAAGCATAATGTGTCAAGATTTATAATATATAATATTTAAAGGAAGAAAAAAAATCAAGTTAAAACTAGTCTTTATAAATTTTTTTTAGTTAGCAGGTTTTTTAAAAAAAATCTATTAGATTTGATGGGTAAATTGGTTTATAAATAATGTTATTTTTAATAAAATATTAACATATAATATATAATATTATATATTTTAATAACTAGAACATTCTGATTTTAACTTGAACCTGTTGTAATATTTATAAAGTGCAATAAATTTTTTGGTTGAATTT
>JAMLFT010008236.1:0-13903 GCA_026544285.1 Pachyrhizus erosus | reverse complement strand
TGTATAATTTTTTTTTTGTAAATTTAAAATTTTATACTTTAATTGAAATAAATTAAAATATTTAAGTAGTGAAAGCTATTTTTTCTTAAATATAAATATAATTTAATTATATCAAAAGAAGAATTTTACATATATTCTTAAATTAACTTGAAATAACATTATCATATCATATTCTTTTATTTTTTTTCTTATTGAATTTAAGATTTTACAATAACTAATTTAGTTATCCTAAATATTATTCTACAATATTTATTAGTTATTATTTTAAATATTTTTTACAGCTTATTATTTAAGATCTTAAAATAGCTTATTTCTTTTAAAAAAATAATTTTCTTCTGTTTTTAAGAATCAAATTCTATCTATTTAAAAAAATACTTATTTTAAAAAGTGTTTTTCTCGCAAACACTTTTTTAAGTTTTAACTAACTGACTTATTGACATAAGTTCATTGATTAATAAAAATGCAATGATAATATTTTTAAATAAAAGTTTACTTCATTAAAATTATTACTATTTTTAACCATACTAATTAAAAACATAACAATAATAATCTAAATAAAAATTAGTGTCCTTATTCTAAAGTAGCAAGTCTTTATATTAGCATAAGAAAAAAAATTATATTTATTAATAATTTAATTTTGTTAAGGAATGAATTGGTTTTAAAACAATACTAGAAAATTATAGAAAAAAAAATTAATATTATAATATAATATATAATACATATGTAATGTGTAATTATAATTTTATTTTTAATATGTTTGATACTAAAAATTAATATTCCAAATATTTAATACTATAAATATATTTATCAATATTAGAAAACTATTAATAAATAATTTTTTCTTACATGGCATGGATTACACATTCTAGATAATATTTGTAAGAAGAGAGAAAGTTATAATAAAACAATTTTAAATAATTAGTAACTATATTCAAATTATTCCTAATAAAATGAATAAGAAAAAACAAATTTTAAAGGCTCAGTAAAGTTATCTAGATTTCGCCTTGCATCGGCTCAGACTGAAAATTTAAAACACTTCCAATCTATCTAAGCTGTATATATACATGACAGGAGATAATGATTGTGAGAAATAAAAATAATGGATATAATTAATTAAATATATTTGAGTGGTCAAAAAAAAAAAAAAAAAAATACACATGATGAGTATTTTTAAATAATTATGTGATTAATAAATCACTTTTAATGTGACAATAGTCTAAATTTACAATTTTAACATTCAATTTCTATAAAGCATATTCTATGTATGTATATATACTTTTATTAAAAGTGAAGCAGTCTCTTTTAACATAGATTAATAAAAAAAAAAACTATAAACGTGCGTGTTGATGTCTTTTGTTTTTAATTTATTTTTATTGACGTTGAAATTTCACCGACGGAAGCAACATAGAGGGTGAAGATAATTAGACATCTAGTATTTTTATTGAACTTCCAAGATACCTCCAATCTGCACAAACTCACCTTATTTAGGTAGGAAATTTTGGTCAACATCATAACATATACCTACTACCTTTAACAGTTGCAAAAAAAATAATATGGGTAAAAGTATATTATTCTAAATTCTTATAAATATAAATAATTTTAATTTTAATCTTTTAATATTTTATAATTTTAATTATTTTAAATAGTATATCAATACGTTATCTAAAAATGTGTTAATATGACATGTTTAAATGTATATCATACCATTAATAAATTGCACTAGAGATTATTTTAAAATTTTTAAACTATTTTTGCATTAATATCAATAAAATCTTTTCAAACAATTTTTTTTTTAAAATAAAACCAAATTTAACCATATTTGCAAAGACTAAAAAAAAAATACTAAGTTAAAAAAATGGTATAAAAAACAAAATTCACTTCACTTAGCAATTAAGGTAAGTAAATAAAAGAGAAAATTACAAATAAACCTGAAGAAGAGCCAATGTATGGATATCTAATAAAAAAAATGCATTTAGACATTTAGAGGGAAATTGTGCACATGGAAACCCACAGATTTATAATTATTATAACTACACATAAAATGGAGGAACAAAATTACCTCAATGCTACGCCATTAAGTCCCCTAACTAAGTATAACCTCAAAAGACAAAGCAGTTTCAACAACTAGAACAAATGTGCAATTTGGTAAGCACCAGTGGCATTATTAAACCATAATGTTAATTTTGCGTGTATGGTTACTCACACTTGCCAATATTCAATTGGGCAAATGTCTCAAATGGTGCAGCCACATTCAGATTTTGATGTGCCACCTTCCAGAAATTCTATCCTAATATGCTTTAGATGATTGAAGAATCTCTTGAAATAGAACTGAGATTAGGGCACACCTTAGCTGAGCTATTTCTAGGAAGGCTTCCCTATGGCCTCACTTCCAACACCATAAGATTCTTCTTGTCTATGGGCTAAGAACAAATCTTTTGAATGAGTCCCATGATAGCCACTTTTTAATTGCTATCAAATCTATGCTGCTAGACCACATAATCCAATTACAGTTGCACAATATGCCATATTTTAGTCTTTAGTTTGTATTTTGTTAAGTTGGATTTTATTACAGATATTTTAATGATAGACAATCCTCCCCTTTAAGTTGAGTAAGATTATTTATATATGAGAAAAAAAAATCTGTGAATATTTAACATAATTAGATATTATTTCATATATTTTTTATGTATAAAGGTAATAATAAAGATTTAACCTATAATCTCATCCATCTATTTTAATTCCATCATTAAAATTATCCTAATAAGTTATTGATCCTCATACTTATAATGTTAAAAGAATTTGCTTCGAACGTTTATGACTAGGTCTAATTAATCTAATATTGGAGACTTACCTTTCTATTTTTATTTTTAAACACGTATTTTGCAGCTATACAACTTTGTTGACCATTAAGCATATTAATTTAACTTTAGGATGGGTCCCAATAGCAGTTGGGCAATGAAAATTTAGGACATGGAGGACCCTTTTCAAGAGGGTCAAGATTACAAAGGACAAACAAAGAGATATGAATTAAAGGGTACTTTTTTTTTTTTCTTTTCTCTATGGGTAAAAATATTATGAGTACAAACCGGACTACTTTTTGAACCTAACTTGTGATGAAATCCAACCACAGAAAGCAAATATGGCTGACAGATTGACTCTCATTTTACTTTCTTGTTAAAATCTATTGGAAAATTGTCGGCAGAAGATTGGACTCAACAATTGTTTATGTTATCTTTTGAGAGTATGATATGACCAATGCCTCCTTGTTTGATTAATTACCCGATATAAGGTATAGAAAATAAAAGAAAGAGTCTACCAAAAGTATGAAAATAAAAAAGAGAGAAAGGTGTTAATTATGTCTCTTTGCTAATTTTTTATTATTATATATCAATTATCTTTTATATATGACAGAATAAATCATCAATTTCATTAATAAAGTATCACTTTCTTTCTTAAATAATCTTTAAAATAAAGAAACTATTTAAATAATCTTTCAAATATTAAAAATCATACAAAATAATCTTTTAAATTAATCTTGACATATGAATTATAGTGATGGACATTCACTACTCTCAAAATTATTTATATAATTCCGTTACTTCAATAACTATTTAACAGAGATAGTAATATTTGAGATACCAAATTAAAAATTTTACTTGGATCTTATATTTCAACTATTTGATTAAATTTAAAAACATAAAAAAATATTATGTTTAATAATGAGGGACTAACTTAGTGTTTGATTGTTGGAACATGATTTATTTTTAAAATAAGTTAGAATTTTTAAAATGACTAAACTTATTTTAAATGGAATAACATTTTTATAAGTAATTTGATGGGTTAGTGTAGTGGTTAGTCATATGTGTGCAATTTTTTTTTAAAATTACTCATTCTTTTTAATATTTATTTTTTTAATTCTAAATTATTAAATTTTACGAAAATGAATGATAATTTTTTTTTTTAAATTACTTATAAAATAATTTATCCCTTCTCATAAAATAATTAATAAAAGAATATTTATATACATATTTTTATTGTTATATTGATATATAATTTAAGAACTCTTTTCACATATTAAGAAATTCGTGTTTTAATAAACAAATATGTAAATTAATTAACATAAATCTATTTTAACTTAATCAATAATCTTATGTTTGAGTTTTGTATATACAATTAGATTAAATACTTGTGTAAATCAATATATGTTTCAATAAAATTATAAAATACATTTAATTTTCAAAAGAAATCCGTGTTTTACATTTTATGTTGCAATAACATTATAAAATACATTTAAATTTTAAATTTACAGCCTTGTTGTATTTCAGTGGAAAATGTAGTTGGTCCACATAAATGTTTTTTTTTTTTAAAGAGACTTCTGTATGTGAACAACATACATATGGATGGCATATGTATCCCATTACTAACATACAAAGAATGAAATTAAAATGATGTTTTATCCTTCTTCACTTGATAATATTATAAGATGAAGTAAACTACTCCTATCATCTTTATAAGTCTTAGAAATCATATCTCCATGGGAAATTGGAGTAAGGATTGACCCAAAGAAAATAAAACTTGAAGAACTATGATAAGAGAAAGAGAGAAAACTCTTATCATCAATGAAATTCATTATATAAAAATTACATGAATATTCTACAATAACAAAGAACAACAAGCTGGTGTAACAGAATGATATACTCCTAACAAACTATAGTTACACAGTCTAACAGCTAACCACTTGACCCTTGATTCTGTTTTACATATCTCTAATAATAAGAAACAAATTTACTTAAGGAGGAATTTACTATACGAAATTTTAGTTTTTTCGAACATGAGAATGTTTGTTTTTATATGTTTTGTTTATTTTTAAAAGGTTAAAATATACTTTTTAATCTTTTATATTTTCAAATACATTCATTTTAGTTCCTTGTTTTATAAAAATTTTAATTTAATTTTTATATTTTTAAAGTGAGTCAAAATAAACAGTGACCATTTTCAATTTTAAGATAAAATTTTAAACCATTTTTTTATCAATTTGAGATATGAAACTTATCTAATTAAATTCACTTACATGAAAACTATATAATCCAATTAATATTTGAACAAAAAGAGCTAACAATATGATGGAAATTTATTATAAGAGTGTTATTCTAGTTGTATGAGACTCATTTTACACATAATTTTCATCATGTTTATGACTTTTTTTTGATTTGAACATCAATTGAGTTTTATAGATTTTATGCAAGTAAATTTAATGAAATAAATTTCATGTCTTAAATTAGTAAAAAAAATAAGATTTAAAATTGTGTTCTAAAATTAAAAATGATCATTATTTTAGAAAATCATTTTTACTCACTTTGAAAATATAAATGGCTAAATTAAATTTTTTTAAAAAAGAACATACCAAACTAAATATAATAAAGAATATAAAAAAACTAAAAGTGTATTATCCTTTTTTAAAAAAAAAATAATATTTCAAGAAAAGATTATTTCTTTGAAATACTTTTTTACCTATGTTTCTTGCAAAACTATGGTCATAAGGAAGTTGGAGTTATTAAGTTGGGAAAAATATTTTACTACGATAAAAATATCATGTTACTCTTATTAGATAATTTAATGTGATACATAATTAAAATTTTAAAAAATCATATGATACATAGATAAATATTCTAAGAATAGTTATTATAAACCAAATAGATTTTAATCATTTCTAAGAATGATGATTCTCATCATTCATAATTCTTAGAATGATTATGGGATATGAAAATTTTTTCTTTTTACCCAACACATTGTTAATATTAAACTCTTTATATTATCAATCAATTAAAAATAATCCTAAACACCTTAAATATGACTTTTAAACTAATTATTATAAAAATTAATAATCTTATCACATATAATTAAATAAAAGTATACTTTTTTTCATAGTAGTATCAACATATTCTTTTTAAATTTATTTCTTAATTATTTTTAAAATTTTATAATTAATTATTGATAAGAGATAACATTTTGTTTCAATTTAGTAATTCTTTGTACTCTTAATGTTTCTTTTTTGAGGGAGCTTAATGCTCAAATTTAAAGACAATTAAAAATATAATTGATTTAATTTTTTAATATAAAATATGGTTTAATTTATTTTTTATCTCTCATTTATTATAATTTTTTTAGATTTTAATTGAGTCTTTCACACATTTTAATAATGTAATTTTGGTCTTTTTATTATTTTTTGTTAAATATTTAATAAAATTTGGTGATACGACAATAGACAATAACATGAAAACTAATATGTTGCTTGATACATATGTAAATATTGTTTAATTACACTTTTAGTCCTCACACTTGAAATACCAAAAAGATCAACAATGTAATTGAAATACATCAACATGTATGTAACAACATGTCAACTTTTACAAAGTTAACATGTCATTAGTTGTTATCACATCAATAAAATTATTGAAAACTTAACAAAATATTGATGAAAGGATTGAAATATCACAATTATGATATTTAAAAAAAATTAATTTGCATAATTAGAATCTAGAAAATCAAAATTATGTAATTATAATATTCGAGAAAAAAAAGCAATTAAGCCAAAAAAAATTATGTAAGTATTTGATTATGTGTCATAATATTCAACAAATTTAACATTTTATTTAGTTATTTAAATAATCACATTTATTAATTGACGTATCAATACAAAATTAAGTACACTTAACAATTTTCTCATAGAATAAAAACCAAATAACTTTTGTTGTCCTTAACATTCAAAATCACAAACCTCCTATTAATTACAAATCCACAAACATGTATACTCATAAAGAAAATTAACATGTACAGTCATAAAAGAAATTTAAAAACTTACCTATGTAAAGCACTAGTTCCTAAAATATAACATGTTCTTCTTAATAATAATTTAGAACAACAAAACTAATAGACTTTTAGTTAGTATAACCTAGAAACTTAGGAAATGAAAGAAAAAGAAAAAAAAATATAGGAGAGGAGATTATCTAAACACTTTCTCCCATATAAATATTTATAATGGAAAAAGGGGTTTCAAAAATCATCGAAGACTAAGTCAAATGATAAGGTGATATCAAGTCTAAATTACCAAGTCAACAAGATCAAATCAAATAGAATATCTAATTCTCACTAAACACTATAAAAAGTATTTTCTAACTTTAAATTGAAATATCAATAAAACATATAACCTTAACATGATTAAGGTGCATAAGAGAACTAAATTAAAATATGTTTAAAATTGGTTGAAAATATATATTACTATAATGTTGTTAGATAAGATTTGAATAATCTTTTTTATTTGAATTGTTTTTTAAGATTGAATTGCATTCATTTTTAATAGGACATTATATCTTATTTATAAATTTTAGTATTGATGAGCCACTAAAAAAGTGCCTAGCTTTTCAAACTTCACATTTCATATGTTCACTCTTGAACATAAAGAGTAATAAGATATCTCATGTTATTAGAAAGTAATTAAATAACCATTTGTTAGACTTATAGAATTTTCCTTTTAATTAACTTTAAGGTTTAAGTTTTCATTTCTATATAATATACGAAATCTTTCAAATATTTGTCTTAAAATAACAAAAAGGTTAAAAATATTATATTTTTAATGTTCATAGAGAAATAGTTTATTCACCACTTTTCCCCTTAAAAAAAATAGAAACTAGCTACAATATAACAAGAAATGTAAAATTGGTGATCATAAACACACGTAACAAGGATATATATATTTTTGTAAGAAACAATTCTAGTAAAAAAAAATATATGTGAGAATAATTAATAATATTTATTAAATCAAAAATATAAATAATATTTTCTTTATTTTTATTTATAAGACATATTTTAAAAATTTATTGTATTTTTTATAAGAATTCATTTCAATTATGTTGTGTACTAATTATTTTTAACTAAAATATGCTTATTTATTTTAATTCATAATTAAATGCTATTAAATTGTTTCATTCTCTCTCTATGGAGATTGAAGAATATAAATAAACTTTCAATAAATAAATTTAAAAATATTACAATTACAAATAAATTTAATGTTAATATCTAGATTTTTCAATTTTCTTAATATATGTAAATTAGTCAACGACATCTTATAAAAAAGGATGGAGGGAGTAGATAATTGAGATAAAAAAATATTTAAACATTTAAATTAAAATTTCATGTAACCATCAAATTTCTAAATAATTCACCAAACAAAAATCAAATCTATAAAATATCTTTATTATTATGCTTTAAAATATATCAATTAATCCCTTTATCACGACCATCGCTGTCATGATGATCATTATATTCACCATAATAACCATTGTCACTACCATTATCATCACGACCATTATTGACACCATAATTACTACCATCACTATTGTTATGATTGTTATTGTCATATCCATCGTGCACCACTGCCACCATAATCTTTGTCTTCATCTCCATCATGCGCCACTGCTACCATAACTTTTGTTGTCATCTCCATCACTAGCAATCACAGATAATGATAAAGATGATAGTGAGGTACATTAGTCATGACAATGACAACGTTCATAGTGATGGTAACAATCATGGATTAAAGACAATCTTGAAAAAGAATGACACGATAACAAAGATGATTTAGGATAATTTAGATCTTTTATAGATTTAATTTTTATTTTGTAATTTTTTAACTATTTGATGGTTACATAAGATTTTAATTTTAATTTTTAAGTATTTTAATCTTAGAAGATTGTTATTTTTAATCTTAACTTGATGATTATTATTAGTTATTTTCATGTTCTTACATAAACAAGTGTCTTCGCTATAATTGTTCTTTATATATATACATACGTTTAAAAAGAATTTATTTAAATTTATAAAAATAACTTATCTTTTATTTTTTAACTTTTAAAATTAATTACATTATTGAGCTTATAAATAAATTATCATTTAATAAAAATTTTCCTTAATCGCATTTTTGGTTTCTCATGCATTGCGATTATATAATTTTGTTCTCTCATATTTTAATTGTGCCAATTGGTCTATCGGATATTGTAAATGTGTAATTTTAATTTATCATATTTTAATTGTACAATTTTAATTTTTATGTATTACAATGGTGTAATTTTAATTTCCTAGATATTATACTTGTGTAATTTTAGTCTTTTTTTTTTTAATTTCACAATTATAAAATTTAAGAGACTAAAATTATATAATTGCAATATCTTGGAACTAAAATTGTATAATAATGATATTTGTAGAATTAAAATCATATAATTAAAATTTAAAAAACTAAAATAGTATATTTGTAATATTTAAGAGGTTGAATTGATATAATTAAAATTATACAATTATAATATTTGAGGAATTAAAAATATCATTAAAGCTAAAAATATATTAAATAAAACGTTTAGTCAAAGAGACCGTCTGCACTCTACACACTAGTTGAGTTAGAAATTGCAATACCCTTAAGATGAGGACACAATGTGGTGCAACCAAGTAAGTAACTTAACTCAAATAATTAAGTACTGTTTTATCAGCATCCGGCAACGTAATTATGCAAGCATATGTTTATTAGTGGTAGTTCTTAATTAACAATCTTTATCTAGTTCAGCTACCATACCTTTATGGAACATGTCTGGTCAAAGAAGACTATTACTTAATTATTTATCGGTTACTAAAGAAGAAAAGTTTCCTATTTGAATAAATAATTTTGCAATTGTTTCCCTTCCTCTCTATGTAAAGTTTCTGCTTTCTTTTCTTTAATATACGCTACATGGGGAAGCAAAGATAAAAGAAGCATAAAACTATAACTAAACAGAAAAAGACAAGAAACACACAAAAAAATACACTTGCTTGTATATAGCAGTTTAGTTTCTAATTTTAGAGAAGATTATTACTTTATATGATAATTAGTAAGTATTTTTGTGTATTACATGAATATTTTTATAATTTAGGTAAATTATAAAAATATAAAAATATAAATCAAAAGAAAAATATTTCAGAAAAAAAATTGAGCTTAATAAAAAATGCATTAAAATATATGACTAGGAGTGCATAATAATTCATAGGAAGCTCGACAAGAGTATTTTTATAAAACAATTAAAAGAAATTAACTTGGGTCTATAAATAGTAAAAAATTGAGATGAAAAAATTATTAACTAAATTTTTTTAAATTAATTAATAATTTAATAATTTTAAATTTTTTTTAAAATTAAATGATAATAAAAAAATGTCATAATTAAAGAAAAAATATAATGAATGTTACTTATTCTTAAAAAAGATGACTCTATTTAGTGAACAATCTGGAAGAAGCGAAAATTACTTCCACCAATATAGAAGCATTAGCATATTTTCTCTATCTTGTGAGATTCTTGTTAAATGCCTATAAGTTCCACTATCCTTTTACTTAAATAAGCTTTAGCACAAAAGTTATGTCATGCAAGAATATTTTCCACCCACTATTTTCTGTCCCGTAGCCTTAAGTTCTTCTTTCGATAGGACCCATTTTAATTGATGAGCAAAAACACTGCAAGAGTAACGAAATATAAATCATAATTATAGGATAAATAAAAGGAATGATAAACAAAATAGTTAGTTCCCATAAAAAAAACACAAAATAGTTAGTGTTCAACAAATTTCAAAGTTGCCAGGATTGTGAGTTTTGGTTTGCAACCAGCTAATAATAATCATGCTATAGCCATATCCATTACTGAATGAACAAATTATAGGCACGTGTTTTTCTTTTTCTTTAAAGCAAATTTTAATGCACTCATCTGATTTATAAAGAAAACACAGACATATTGAATTAAATCATCATGCGAGCTTGTGACACTCAGACATTGATTATTATTATGAGCTCTCAAAAATCATTTGTAGATCTGTTAACCAAAACGAGTGTATAGGTATTATAAAACAGTATTATATACATACACACATAAATAAATTAATATTTATTTTTAAAAATGGCATTCATCCACGTATTATTCATGTTCGTGCATGTCTTGTGATCTTCGTTCCTTCATAATAGCAGTTCTATATTAAAATATAAAAATGTTGAATACTTTTTTTTTTCAAATAATTAAAAATACGAGTTAAATATATTTTTAATTTCTTAAAACAAAATAATGTTTATTTTTAGGTCTTAAAAAACAAAATATAAACCGTTACATTTTAATTCTTCATTTACGAAAATATATGAAATATAATCTTTGTCAAATGTCTCATTTTAGTATCTTATTAAAAAAAAGTAGGATCACATATGATAGATTTTTACAAATATAAGACTGAAAAGAAACAAATAATTTTGAAGACTAAACGTAAACATTATCCTATTTACAGACACTAAAAACATTTAATACTCCTTAACCATTATTCTAATAACACTTTCTAAGATCATTATAGAGTTACAAAATGGACAAGTCCTTCTTCTTAAGTAAAATCATAGCTTTGTAATAACTGAATTCAAACAAGACTGGCCGTAGCTGAAACGTGAAGCAATGTGCACCCTTTGAAACAATTGCAACTGAGACTGCCAAGTTACACGTCTTGCTGAGTCACACACTGTCCTGTTTGGATAGATATGTGGCAGTGAAAACTGAAACCATTTAATTTAAGCGCTGCTTGATGACGCACGTAACTTGGACCAGAACAACTTTCCTTAAAGAAGTAATATGGGACCATAGAACCAATTCACAAGCTTGGCTTCTATGTCATACCAACGTATGCAAACTTGGGTCTTTCAAACCAATCATTACTCCATTCTCCAAACAGTGCAGTGTAGGCAGCTTCTGTTAAAAATGTCTTAAGGATCACATACACATTTATTTATTTGATTGCCATGTGGGGCTTTTTTTCCCTTTCACTCTCTATTAGTGTGTTTTGGTCTTATTCAATGTTATAAAATGCATGTTTGAATATCATCTTTGGTTAAACTAAAATTTATAAATTGAATTTGTAAAAATATTTTAAGTCTTATTTTCTTAAAATTGAGGTTTTAGATAAAATTTTATTTCTAAATATATTTTTGAAGATAACCAAATATGACCTCAAACTAATTTTATTCTTAAACATACTTTTGAAATCCTTTTATTGAAAATCTAAACACATCTAAATCATATTGTGTGGAAAAGGTTATCTTTTCTGAGATGTTTGTTTCACAATTTTTTTTTATCATTTATGAAATATATGAAAGTAGAAATATATATTTTTATATTTGTTAGAAGATTATTAATAAACATTCTCGAACATATTTTATTTTTAATAGTCTTATATATTCACAGTTTTTATTCTTATGATAAGGGTGAAAAAGTTGAATTCTCATATAAATATGATTTTTTTTTATTCCACTAAAATTTTTATTTTTTCTTTATTTTTTATTTAATTATTTTAAAGTTTAAAAATATTCCTAAAAATACTAAAAATTAATCAAACATATTTTTAGATATATATTTAAGAACAATATCTTTGGCTATATTATTTTGAAAATGTGATTTTTTAGAATACAATATTATAATTTGAAACAAATATAACCTTATTTATGTAATTTAATTTAATCATATTATTAATTATTAAATAGTTTTTAACACAATCTTTGATATTAATGATTGAATATTTTAACTAAAAAATTTATAAGTCTAATGGTATGATAGTGGCCTTATAACACCCACCACAAAAGATTCAATAATAATCTTACTCCCATGTTGCTCTTCCACCTCTTGAAGAGTGTGATTCCTCTATAACATTGTGGAGGGCCTTTTCCCTTCATCAACCTTTATTGGGTATGTAGTTAAGTGCTACCTTCAACAACGGTTTTGTGCTTGGAGGGTTATGGCATGTAGAGTTTTTGTTTTTGTTTTTGTTTTTAGATAAGGGAAGTAAAAAAATGAAGTTGGAATTGAATGCTTGGACGATGCCTATAGGTCTTCATCAACGTTCGTAGATAAGAACATCATTGATAGGATTAACCTTGCCTACCAAGGACATAGTAGAATAATCATGATTGAATAGGGGTGTTATGGGATATGAGAAAATTAGGGTGGTGTCCAGTCTGTTTCTTTGACTATCCATCCTACTGAATCGAATAAATCATATCAAATAAACGTAAAAGTTTATTTTGGTAATTTACGCAATTCAATGGCACGAAATTTTTCATATGAAAAAGAGATGCTTATTGTATAAAAAACCATAGAATGATATTGTTTCGCACTTCGTTTCATTATTTCACATCTCATTTTATCATTTCACTAAAATTTTATGTGCTTATTGTAAAAAAAGGTTATTTGCTTTTGTTATAAGAAGTTATCATATGCATAACTATGAGATTAGTTTTAGATAATATCATGTTGGAATGTATTAGTGGTGATAATTCTTAATAAATAATAATATAACAAATATTGATGATGACTGGTCCTGTAATAAAGAAGAAATAATAAAATAAAAAGTGCCAATAACTAAAATATGCCAAAAATACTGAGTTTTAAATTTGATTCACTCATCTCGAAATTAGATAAAATCAAATGAATTCTTTGATAAATTTGTATATCTATAATCAAGTTTATTGATAGTTTATTAATAATATATATTAATTTTGTTTGCACATATAAAAAATGAAGTAATTTGAATACAAAAATTCGATGGATTTATGTGTTTCAGTTGTTTTTCTTATTGATTGTTGTATTTTTTTTTTTGCATTTATAGACATTTTATATTTTTTAAGTGTATAGACACACCTTTAAAGAAATACAATTTATACTTTTTAGTAAAAAAACACATTTTTTTATAAAAAAAAAACTCACATTTTGATAAATGAATACAGAAAGAATAGTAATAATATTCTTTCTAACGTTAACTTTAAAAAATAGATATATTAAAATTGATAATTTTTAATAAATTTTGATTAATT
>JAMLFT010008235.1:0-13904 GCA_026544285.1 Pachyrhizus erosus | reverse complement strand
AAATTTTACTGAAATTGTTCCTTGTGGGTACGACATTCGTACTTGAAAAAGTATTATACTATAATTGAATCGGTACACTTGTCAAAGTAAAGAAAAATAATTAACAAAGACTTTATCAAAACACGTGCAATAAATTATTTTTCGGTCAACTTTTGTCAAATTTTTGTCCAATAATGCTACCCATTTTTCTTTTCTATTTACTTTATCTTAAAACATGATTTTATCTTTTTAATACATAAATTAGAATAATTTAAGTTTTAATTCAGATGAAAATTAAATTTTATCTAATGAATTTTTATTAATGAAAGTATATCAATAAAATTTTATCAAGAGCAAAATTGTCCAATTAAAATTTTGCCCTCATCTAATGACTAAAATCTCATGTTTTTTTTATTACCTAAGGTTAATCCAATATTCATCTATAGAAATTTATTTGGCAAATAAAGCTCATTAGACAAATATATAGTAGACAGAAAAGAATCCAATAGACGTCAAGAATTAAATTCTTAAATACACATGCACAACAAAGTTTTTATCAATTAAGTAAAATATCTACCATCAATATTTACCCTTAAAATCCTCTTGGAGAATTTTAGCTACTCAGAATTCATTTTCAGTAATTAATTCCCAAGAGCTATTTTCAAATAAATAAAAATAACTCAACTCAATAAATTCAATAAATAAATAAATAGATAATAAACATAACACACATATAACTAGGTCAAAAATTCAAGGTATTAGATTATGTGTAGACCAATCACTTATATATCCTATGACAAGAAACCAAACCAAATTTCGAGCAACTCATTTTGTTGACCCAAAGTGTTGGAAATCTCAATTTAAGCCAATTAGTTCAACCATTGACGACTTCGAGAAATGGACCAAATCTTCAGAGAACTCTTAAAGATTCATTAAAATTGAAAAATACTTTTTAAAAGAATCTTTAGAAATTTTGTCCTTCAAAGGAGTAAAACTAGTCAACCTTGCATATTCAAGCTTCAAGGTAGGTAGAAGTCTAGTATCTAAATGAATATGTTTTTGAAAAATTGAGTTTAACCAAAGTTGGATAAACTAGAAAGGTCCGAATAGATTTTTGGGAGGTTTAGATTAGCTGAATCCCTCCACTACATTATTTAAGGCATAATAGACATATGCAATTTTAGTTTTTCTCTAAAAAGATTTGATAATTTTCTTTACAATTTGCAACAAAAGAGTTTTTCAAAAACTGATTCAACAATATCTTTTCACAGAAAAATTAAAATAAGATTATCAAATCTTTTGAGTTGATGAACCAATAAAAGAGAAAGAGAGATTAACACAATGGTTTGTACTGGTTCAGCTAAAACTCAACCTACATCAAATGTTAGTTTGACAACCTGAGTCAAACTCTTCTTGCACTATAGAATTGTGAATACAAACATTATGCACACATAATGATTCTATAAAATCTTTTCTTAAACCCTCAAAAAAATCTTACAAGAAACACCCTACTTCTTTTTCACAATCTTAAAACCCCTTTAAGATTAAAACAATCTAAAAAGAAAGATGTTAAATTAGAATACACTTGAGAAGTGTAGAATATCCAAATTGAATTCGATCTTACACACTTAGATGATTCTTGATTTTATTCATTTACAAATCTTTGAATACAATTAATTCTCCTTTCATTTTGATCTCTTTCTTTGAAAACAAAAAGATAATTTCTGCATTTGTGAGTAAACTTGATCTGAAAGAGTTTTGTGCATTTGAAAATTAAATTGCGTTCTTTTTATTTTGAGTTTGAGACAAAACCTTTTTATAGAAAATTTTCTAATTTCAGAATTAATTTAACAAATTACATTACTCAATTAAGAATTCTAAATTGTGTACTCAATTAAATTGATATTATTCTCTTAGTAAGATTACAGGATTGACTATGTAATTGATTACTCTCATTATTTAATCGATTATACCAATGCATTTTGAAATACAACTTTTCTGAGGAGCATGTAATCAATTAATTTAATTTGTAATTATTACACTTGCTTGAATTTCTGATTTCAAGATCTTTTAACTCTTGTAACTGAGTGCACACTCCATGTAATCAATTAAAATAGTTAAAAGATTTATCAAAAATACAATTAACAAAATTTTGAATCATCCAAGAACTAAATGCTCACACATGCTTAATTTTTTAAACAAATAATACAATAACACATCTTTATATATTTTGCATAATAAATCAAAATATGAGTCTTGAAGCCTTCATCTTCAACAATATCTAAGTTTCCATATTTTCTCGCTATCAGAGCAAATTTGTTTTCGTTAAACTCTAAAAGTTCTTATGTGACAGAGAAGGGTGACAAAAGACTACTCCTTTGAGTAGTATTAGAGGTATTAGCCACTTTATATTAAGAAATATTAAGAAAGGGAAACAAAAGATAGAACTTAAAGTTTTAAGAGAAAAGTGAAGAATATCAACAGTTTGCATCTATTATATATATTGAAAAACAGGGTTAAATGCCACATTTTATTAAAAATTACGGCTAGAATTTTGTAATGACTTAAACCGCCTTGGGCTTTTTTCAATCATTTTTTTCTTATTGAAATCCTCTTATACTTTTAAAGGTTGTTATTTTATTTTACTAGCATTATAGTCTAATCTAAAGAACTTCATATTTATAACTATTTCAATTAGCCTATCAAATTAGAGAAACAGTTTTCAGTTAAAGGTATTAAAATACTATTAGTTTAAATAAAAAAACTTAAAAAATAAAAAAAAATTAAGTCTCATTTTAAATGATTATATATTTATAATGTAAAATCAATTTATGATAGATTTGATTTTATTTTAAATATATTTTTCAAATTCCACTACAAACACTCGTGTAATGAAAAATTGATATGTAATTTATTCACAGTTATTTATGATGATGAGTATATTTATGCATATTATTAAAAATTCAGTGTATTTAGTAGTTAGAACATAAATTACAAGATATTTTCCAATATTTGGTTCTTTTTCATTAGTGAAGACTTTCAAAGATACATGGATTCAATTTATGCTTTACATTGACTTAGCAACTTTTGGTGAACACTGTTTTATTTTTTTAAGAACAGGAATGTGATATTAATCCGTAATACGACGCGTCTTTCTTTTTCTAGTAAGATGGGGCAAATAGAGATATAGGAAGTAAAGGTATTTTCTCAATATTGGTGTTCTAGAATTTTAGTGACAATTTTTAAATATACATATAAATTGTTTTGTCATTATTTTTTTAGTAAAAAAACTTAATGTAAATATATATTATTATTCATATATGATTGAGAGTCATGATATATATGATTAAAAAAGTTATGAGATCATGAAATTATTAATAATGTCATGATGTTATTGTATAAATACAATTAATTTTATATTATAAATCATTAATAATGTTATGAAATTATTAATTGATATATGTGACTAAGTATATATAAAAATATAGTTAATTTTGTTTAATAAATAATTAAAAATAAATATATAATTATATTAATTATTGATATGTAATTAATAATATTATAAAGTTATTAACATATCTAATAGTAATCAATTTTATCTTATAAATAATTAATAATATTATGAACTAAGTGAAATGTTTAATAAATATTAATCATATAATGGACTCCATATATACAAAAATCAAATCAACATTCCAAATGGCCAAAAAAAAAACAAAAAAGAGCGATTATTTGGTATGAAAAATTTCAGTACCAATTATTACAAACCACATCATTTGTCCCCATATTCATCTCATTCTTTTCTAACTGTCCAGCTTTTCCCAAAATAAAATGGTATCAAAATACTCCAATTTATAAGCAACACTGATTAGTGTAACAAAATATGCTGACAAGAAGAAGAAAAACGATGCTAATCTTTTTAGAATTTTATTTCAACAAGCAGATAACCACAACATAGCACACTCTTAATACATACCACATACCACATAAATACATTATACAACCTTGCTTGGACATAGCCAAGTAACTAGGTCACAACGATTCATGTTAACATCTAAAATTTATTTAGCTTTATATTTTGACATCACTTTCAAATGGTGATATCTATAACACACATGCTCCATCTCTGATCATGGAGTAATAGTTGGGGCATTGCTTAGGCTTTCAACTTGTGGACTACCATGATTAGGTTGGATATTGGTTTTGAGATCTTTGGGGTTTAAAAAACAAAGCCAAGGATGAAGCAAACAAATTTTGAAATAAGTATCATATGGCCAAGGTAAAAAATATTCGGGTTCGTACACACGATCATCTTTCTCTGGGAGTCTTCTCCTTGCAGCCTCAGACCCATTCAGAATTGCCACAACAATGAGAACTAAAAGCAACCAAGAAGCAGTGCTCTTTGCCATAGTGTATAATGAGTTACTCTCAACACTCAACTTTTGCTTAATTTTATTTGTTTTGCATGAAAAAAAATTGTATCAAATTGCTCCAATTTATAGAGCCAGTGGTCAATGCGACAGGAACTATTGATTACCACAGATGGGAATTGAATTAAATTGGACTTTGAGTGTGGAAATTGGTTATGATAAAATTAAGGTAAGCAGGGTAGCGTGTAGAAACCATAGAAGAATATGGTTTTAAATATTAAGGAGCATGGTATCCTAATATTGTTGTGGATTAAGTGCACTGATTGCATAAGTGGCTAATGAATTAATTCGGTCATGATCTGATTTGCTTAGTGAATTAGCAAGAGCTTTCCAAAGTATCATTTTCTGAAGGAAATGAAATCTGAGTAAATGGGCTATTACTTCAAGCATTGAATCTTTTAACTTCTTGTGGTGGGTAACCGACCTAATATTTATTGACAAGACTATTCAGAATTATTTTTTCTTTTTGTTACAAAACTCTTCAAAATGAAAACTATAGACGAAATCATTATGATTTGAGCATATTTAAAAATTATTTTAAGCTAAAAACAAAAGAATTAGGATCAATATTGATAAATAAAATTAATAGACTTCAAAACAAGTATGAAAGTAAATTTGATATTAATTGATAAGTTTTATGTTTTTATTAATACAGTTATTGTGTAGAATTCAAAAAATGAATTTAAATAGAAGAGACAGACATATAAACATATGATAATTTATCCCTTAATTTCTATATATGTGGTTAAATGACTTTTTAGATAAACTAAAAGCAACTATTATAAATTTAAATATGTATTATTATAACTTTAAATTATATTTAAACTTTTTATTGATAATTTCGTCTAAACATTTTTCACTATAATTTAAAATTATAAATTTAGTTACATAAAATTGAGTTTTATTTACTACTAAAAGAACTAAATAAAAAATTAACACAATACAGATTATACATCTTATAAGATTATTTATATATTAAATAAACTAAATCATGTAGTGCATTATCTTTATCTATATATTAAAACAATATCCTGCTAATCATACTCCTGTGATTTTACTTCCCAGCTTCAAATTGTTAAACACTTTTTCCCACACTTTTTCGCTACTCTATACGTCGCTTTCTGTGTGCAAGCTTTTTCACTGAAGTAATATATTAATTTTAATATTATTTGAAGTTAATTTTACAATATATTTTTTTAAATAAATAATTTAATTAGAAAATATTATTTATTAAATAAAAAATTATTAATATAACACAATTAATTAAAAATTTTATACTTTTTAAATAAATATTAAATTTAGTTAGAACAGCGCAAAATGTAATTTAAATTCATCCTAAAAATACACTAAATCTATTTTTAAAATCTGAATTCTCAATTCATTAACAATCAGCTTCAGGTCTTCAGTTAATTCTCTCCCTTATTTCAACAATTCATTTATAGCAAACAAATTAAAATTCATGTTTCATTGTTATCTTCAACAAATTCAAGAGGAAATACGTAGTACTGTCTCAGCAATGACCTAACCTTCAATCTCTTTCTCAATTTCCCTACAATAGTATATCTACAACTGAGCCACATTTGCATCTTATATAATATAAGACACATATATTTATGTATTGTTATAAACATTTATTTATATTAACATGATCCATATTTATAATAAAGAAAACATATTAGTATAATTTCATTTTTTTTTTTCAAATTTACATTGTTACACTACAACATTCTTCATTAATTTCTACCCCCACACTCTTTCCACCTTCAATTTTATCACTCTAAACACGACGACGATGATAAAAATGAAAATAAAACTTAAACTAAATAAACTTACAATCAACAAAAATTAAATCAAATATAAATACAAAGACTAAAACTTAAAACAAAGAAAATTATGAAAATTAAAACATAGTTTTAAAATATAAAAAAAAAAAAAACAAAGGATCACTGATAACACTAATTTCATATCTCTTATTTTTCAAAATTACATTGTTGCACTGTAACATTCTTCGTTAATTTCTACCCTCACACTCCTTCCACGTTCAATTTTATCACTCTAAACACTAAAATAATAATAATACTAATAATAATAATAACAAAAATAATATGAAAATAAAACTTAAACTGAATAAAATTACAATCAACAAAATTTAAATAAAATAAAAGTACAAAAACTAAAAATTAAACAAAAGCAAAATTATGAAGATTAAAAATTAAATTTTTAAAATATAAAAAATAAAGGATTTAATTATAACATATTAACAATGTGAAAAATTTATGTAGTGTAATTCAATCTACTGCCATACAATTGAGAGGAGACTTAAAAAGTTCGTTTTACTGTTCACTTAGCAGCGTTTTTTCTGTTTTGTCCTTTTTTCAGCTGGGTATTTCATTTTGGTTTTTTACAATGTCTGTAGTAAACTAACACTAAAATATACTGCATTTATTAATTAGTAGTACTTTGTACATAGTTGGTTACTATTTTTTTAATTTAATTTTTTCTTTGGTGTATTTTTTTAGTAGGGTTATATGAACCTGGATTCTTTTTTTTTTACCAATGTTCATTATTTTGACTAAATTAATTGAGGACTTTTACATTGTGAAGCATCAAATTTGTATAATACCAACCATAAATGCATATAACGGTTCTTTATTGGTTTTTCAAGTTTTCTTGTTAGATAGTTGACCTCAAAGTAGAGAAAGTGGAGAATCTTTGTTTTTCTTCATGTTTCTTCTAGTCCTTTTCAGAATAGAAGAGTTATAATACAAGCATATTTCTTTTGCATCATATAAGCTGTTTTTGGTTTTTAAGTTACAGAAATTTTCCTCCAAGTTATCACTGCACAATTTATTAGAGCTTTTTCTATAATTATATTAATTATAATCTATAAAGTCCCGATTATAAGTGTTGTCTCTTTCTTTGTTAGTCAAGTAGATACCTTCATTGACAAAACCCTTGAGAAAATTAACCTTAGAGGCCCTTAATCTACGTGAGTAGGTAATTGTTTATGACTTTCAAATTTCTATTCTTACCTTTGGATTTATTACTTTTCCAAATCTCAAATATGCTCATAGTGATGGCACATTGAATTTTATAGGTAGCAATAACCCAAGCAACACTGGCTTACCCACTTTATCAAAGCAAATTTTCTAGTCTAAAGTAGAGATCATCATGGGTAGCTGTGGGTATTATTTTGGTTTAAGTTCTTATTTTCAAAAAATATCTTCCCTCCTCCTCCCTTTTTAACTACCTCAACTCTACTTCATCTTTTTTTACTGGTGAGTCACTCCTTTATCACTATAATGTTTTTTTTTTCTTTTATTTCATGCCTTAAGTAAACTCATCCTTGTTTTCCTATTAATAATTTATCCTTTTGAGACTTTTACTTTTAACTCATTCTTTTACTTTCTTTCTTAACACTTCAAGAATTTGGGTTATTACTCTAAAAAACAAAAGTTGACTCTACAATTTTAGCGTCGACTGTATGTCATAGTTAATGTTGACGCAAAAAGACTCGATGCTAATATGATTGTGTCAATTAATGAGGTTGACACCACCCAGAGTCGACTAAATCCACTCTTCAACCAACATTGCTTCATTATACCGTTACTAATCACTTTTTTATTACATTTTATTCTCTAATGTCAGTTTAGACGACTCTAATGTATTTTTTTATAAAAAAAATTAGTTAACGTCGACTTAGTTAACTATATTGTTTTAAAAATATATATTTCATTATGTGTCTGTTTAGCTGACTCTAATTAATTATTTTTAATTATATTGTTTCAGGTAGAGTCAACCAAGTCGACTCTAATATATTATTTTTTAAAACGAATATGTGATGTTGATTCCAATATGAACATGAACTTGTACATATACATGCAAGGGATGGAATTTATAGAAAAAAAGTATAAAATTGAGGAAGACAATTTCTTTTATTTGATGATTATCTTTTACAGAATCGGAAACTTTTAATTATAACTTTTGAAATTTTAAAATATAAGATTGAATATTAAAAGAAGAAGAGAAGTAAATAGTAAAGTTTGAATAATCTTATTAAAAGTAATGCATTTAAAGTTGATCAATGTTATAATAGTATTATCCTGGGTTCAATAGAAACAATTAAATTGCTTGCAAATCTATCCGTTCTCACATCTTGAACTCTTGTTTCTTTTCAATTGCATTCATGTGGGACTTTTGCTCTCTCCTGCATGTTTGAGAATTAATAGTAACCATCCTTGTTCTTCATACTCATAATGTTAAAGCAAATTAAATTGCATGAAGAATATACTTACCTTGTCCATAATGCTACTTTGTCCACACCAAGGTATGGCACACAATGATGTCAACATCCTCCTCCTATAGATTCAGCAAAAGAAGGTAAAAATCAAGAACTTAGATACATATCCAATTATTATAACAATTAAAAAAGAGAGGGCAAGAGATGGAAGAATACAAAATTCCAGCTACAATTAGGCATATACGTACAGTAGCAGTATGGAACATAAAACAGAATGCGAATTAATATATTGTAACAAATAATAAACTCCCAATATATATACTAGTTATTTCTTATTTTCTAGTGAACGTGGAAATCAATTATTGACTCTTACTTCTGCTAAAGTAATCTAACAACTAATGATTTTATATAATACTACAAATATTGAAATGAAATTTTAAATTTAATATTCATATGCAATATAAATTAATTAAAATTGCACAAAAAAATTGGTGCAAGAAAATTGTTCACTTTAAATACATTGTTACTAAAGCACAATTTTTGCTCAAGATTTTATTTATTTTTATTGAATTATATAATCACGTGAAATGGCTAAAAGACAAAGCTATATTATAACATTTATCATATCAGCAAATACCTCAACATATTCTTATGTCTACAAATAAATTATTTCTATAAAGCAATTAGTCATGATACCACATAAAAGGAAGTAGATTCACGTTACGCTATCTCATTTCCTTTATCTTGCCAAAATGTAAATATCTTGTTTTCTTTTCAAATCATAAAAATATATGTTTATATTAATTACGGTAATTATGACATTACTAGTTAGAATGTCTAGATGAAACATAAGGTGGGTCAACAAAATTCTAGTAAAACTATAGATAAATTTTAATGTCAAGATGAAACACAAATTAGCTATATTATAATTTGATTTTAGTCTCATATCGTATAAACGATGAGAGACATTATTCATATATTTTTATATAAACAACTCCTTATAAATTTTTTAGTGATACACTAAATAATATATATTTTCTAATGTAGTCGTGAACATAAACAACATACATTATGTGTCGAATTATATTAAATTCTTGAATTTTTTCTTTCTTTCTTCTTTATTTTCTTTTTTTATTATTGCATTACTCCAAACCAAAATTGAAGTTGAATAACCCGTTTGTAGTCAATTGTTGTAATTCCCCACCCCCACCTAATGAACTTACACAAACCAACCCTGCATCCCAAAACACCCGCTGACTTTTGAATCCACATTATTGCATAATCATCTAAAGTTAAAACATCAAAGCAACACCGAACTAGCAAACCACTGGCACCATTTTGTGGGAAATATTGGTTAAAAATATTAGAGCATCAGAAATATATGAATGTAATAAGTTTGAACTGACCATATGTGGGTGGGATATGAAGGGAGCATGCATTTGCATATAAGTTGTACAAAATAAGATATATTAGTCCAAAAACCAGACAAATCTCTTACACAACCAATCTTATATATAACTTCCTTTTTTCAAATGAGGTATCTATAGTCTACACAATATTATTATAGATTCATACTCAGAACATTTTCATGTTCTATTGCTAGATTGTGATATGCAGTGAATGCTCAAAGCTCAATTAAAAATAAATCTTTCTTACACATTTTATTATTTGTCTAAGAGAAGGAAACAAATTGATCAAAAGTTTCAGATCAAAAAGGACTCTCTTTTAATGCCCTTCATTGCTTGATTCATTAGGATTTAATCGAATTGGCCTTTGATTGCACTCTTGTTTTTTGTCCTGCAAGTTTACTGCAGGTGTAGGTCAATATAGTAGTAGAAAATGCAGAACTAACTCAGACTTTATTTTGAACTAAACCAAAAGCCAGACTTGATCGACCAAGTATATTGTAAAACAAATAAAATACATGACACAAAAGATGAACTTCAAAATCAAGGACATAAAGACAAGAAAAGAAATGAAAATGTGGCAGTTGAATGCACAATTAAACAATGAAGAGGCAAATCTTCGTTAAATTCTCGACTATGAGTTGACATTCACATAACAAGCATCATTAAATGTGATTCACTAAATCCATCCATGAACAGGAAAACGTAGTTCAGAAAATAAATAAATACTTAACATATGATAAAGGAAATTGAAACAACTAAGAAAGAGTCCATATTTCATAGAATTTAAAGCTAATAAAACTACTCATCAAATACTAGTACAATTCGTACTAATTTAAATTATAATTTATTAAATATCATTAGTTTCATAAAACTAAACTCTTACTATATACAAATAGAAAGTCATAGGTCTATTTAATGTCTCAACCTACGATTCAAATCACATATCAAACAGGTGATGGATAATATCTCTTAACTTGATTATAACAAAACTATTATGAGAAAAAAAAAATAAAGATTAGAAGTAGATAAATAAGTAGTCCGCTCGTTTAAGCTCGTACCAGTTTAAACTCATACTCATTTAGACCCACATTTGTTTAACCCGTAATTTAAATAGGCTTCATTTTTAACTACTCATGTCCGCCTCGCATAACTTGCAGATAAAAGGGCAAGTCCATGGCCCTCATTAAAATTTTAAAAATATATATTAAAATTTAAATTAAATATGAAATATTTTTCTAATCAAAATAAATTTTTAATTATCTTACTATATTAATAATATATTTAAATAAAAATATGAGTAATATAATCAATTATATAAATTGATAATCAATCTTTTATTTTTTTATTTTTTAACAATTTTTTAAACATTTTTTAACCTTTCATTAAAAAATCTACAAGTAAGCTTGCAAAACTCTAGAGAAATCCGTTTAACTTACAAATTAAACAAGACGAGTAAAATAATTTGCATTTTAAATAAACTTCAAATTTTAAAACTTATATCCGCACGGACTATGAGCTACACGGGCTGGTCCGTAAACCTTTATTCATTTATACAACTCTATTGTAGACAAATTAACAAGATGGATAATGACATTGACCAACAAAGTAAAGGTTTTAGTGAGTTACTTGCAAGTATTCTTCTACAAACTTGTGTTATTTGGTACTCATGTAGCAAACTTTATGATGTGGCAAGTATGTGCCAGACCTCTTTTGCAGAGTATCCTACAAAATCAAGGAAAAAACATAAGTCTGACCAACTATATGAGAAGCCTACTACTACAACAACTAATAATTGTGCATAAAATACCTAAAAGCTAATGTTGTCAAAAACTACCTTTCAGTTATGTTGGGGCTGCTGATTAATATAATGGGCCATAGGAACCTCCCCAATAAGCTATAACAAAAAGCAACAAATCAATGTTTCTATCTCATGAAAATTTATCTACCTTTTTTTTTCTTGACAAGACAAAAAGGCTTCTATAACATCAAACTTAACCTTATTTCTTTTAACAGAAGGCTTCAAGTCGATCTTCACATCCATCAATTATTGCACGGTATCAAATGAATGCTTTAAATACGATTTTCTTAACGTATATAAATGGTTTTCTGTTGAGAATCTTGAAAACAAATAAAATTCCATTTATGAGGAGAAAGAAACCAAGCATTGTCTGTTCAAATGGAAGCAAAATGAAAATTTTAAAATCAAAGCAAAATAACAATGAGTGAGTGACATTCACATTCATATCCGTGCTCTGTGAATCAAATATTATAACTAGTAAACAAGTTTATAGGACAGGTTGAAAGCTCACAAAAGAAAAATGAAATTAGGAATGTGCTTACGAATACAAAAGTGAGTAACAATCCGAGTCATTTTTCTAAAGTGAGTAACCTATTTTTATATACCGTTGGCTAATCCGATGAACATAGTTAAAAATATTTTTAAAATAAAATAAATTAATTCAGAAGTGTTGGTTTATTAGAGACATAAAATAAAAAATATTTTAATTTTTTTTAAATATGTTAAGCGTCATTTAAGCCGACTCAAAAGTAAAATTTTCTTAAATTAAATAATGCATAAATAAAAATCACTTTAGTGTTGGTTATGAGTCGGCTAGATGCTCCAATGTCGTAACAATTTCTCTACATTCTTGTAATAACATATTTTCTTCTTTATATATTAACATACAAAAAATGTAGAAAAGATTTATTTATTTCCTACTCAAAAATTTGCAGAGATTGGTATCTTTTATTCTTCTACTCATGAGTTGACCTCTGTTTGATATGCACCAATGTCACACAAAACATTTTCTTTATGTTTTTACTTTTTGGCTCCTTCGGTTATCAACCTTGTCTTTCAATTTCACTTTTTTGGTGGTGAAATATATGGAGCCATGATAGGTTCGTGCTGGAGGTTTATATTTTTTCTAAAAACAGATAAATTGATTAATAACTACATTTTATAATTTTTAGTAAAATATTTTACTTATAACTCTTTCATTAATACATTAAAAATTATAATAAATTATTATTAATATAACAAAGGGTTGATAATTCTTGTATCATATGCTTTTATTAATTTTTATATATTTTATGTTTATTATTAAAAATAATAATAAATTATAATAAAGGGTTAATAATTTTTTGTTTAACTTAAAATTTTGAACTAAGCAATTGTCATACTCTATACATAGATGATGTTATCTCAATTGATCTATTGCATTTTTAGTTGTCTCTTTTATATAATTTTAAAGTATTTAAAATTATTATTAAGTTCTTAATTAATTAATTATTTATTATTTATTTATTTTAAGCTATGTGTTTGTTATATTATGTTTTATTATTATTTTTCAATCAAAACATACTTTGAAAATGAATGTTTCCTTCTTTTGTTAAAATAAAAGAATGAAACTCTCATTTTTAGTTAACTATTTTTCTTATTTATTGAAAAGTTCTTATTCTTTATTATATTTTATTTATGTTTGATCCTATTTTTATTTAAATATTATGCATAGTAAACTCCTCTTCACAAATTAATGGACTTCGAAGGTAGTGTTTCTAAAAATAGGAATCACTCTTCCGAAGGTAGAAGTACATCATGTGAAAAGAAAAATAAGATCGACTCCAGTTAAGTGTTATTTTTTTCATGAAATTTGTTTTATTACTTATTCTTATATATTTGTATAATTTTTTATTTTTCTCTTTCACTAGTGATGCCTTCGTTTCTTAAAGTGAAAAATGCTAATTTTCTTTTAATTTTTACCCATGCAACTGTTGAACACAATAGTAGGATTTTTCTCTTTGATGTACCTCTCTGTATTTTTTAATTCAAAGATGCAATTGAGGCTA
>JAMLFT010008234.1:0-13879 GCA_026544285.1 Pachyrhizus erosus | reverse complement strand
TTTAAAACATCTTATTTTAATCTATATACGCTTCAAAAATATTACAGAATTTAATTTATATTTTTTTTTGCAGATTTTTATTATTAATTTTAATTTTATAACAATTTTAAAATGTAAAGACATTACACGATTTTAGATGATAAAGATAAAAAACATTGTAAGTATAAAAACTAAAATAAAATATTTTAAACTATAGGTACTAAAATAAAAAAAATTATAATTACAAGAATTAAAATAAAATATTTTAAATTATAGACATTAAAATGAAAAGTTTTAATAATTATAAAAATTAAAAAATAATTAAGTCTTAAATAAAAAACAATATTATCTATATTTTTTTTTCCTAATTAATAGCTATATTGTGAGAAGTGTTAGTAATAAATTTTATAATACATATTTTTTAATACATTCTCTATTATTTGTTAATTTTAAAATAACTATAAAATTATGAATAAAAATCATTAAATATAAAATAAAATTTAAAAAGTTTAATTTGTAATAAAATTCAATTAATAACAAAAAGCATGTCCCATAAAATATGTTAGAGAATAAGTTAGTAGGGTGCATTAAACATAGGACATGGCTATGTAGTCCATTTTGAAATGGAAAGTGAAGGAAGGATGAAGCATCTCTCATTCTCAACTCTCAAGTGTCAATCCTAATTTGACCCACTTGTGTAATTCTAAAAAAGATTCTTCAATGAGGCAAGCCAAACTGAACCAGAAAAAAATAATAATAATAAAAGGAGTTTTTATTACACAATATAGTATTATTATAGCATCATAATAAAATAATAATAAAAATAAAAAAGAGTCCTTCACAATAATGATCCTCCACTCCTGTGTGAGTTGTGCTTAGCCAAGAATGAATTTCTTGTTTTCTACTTTCGAATAAACGAACAAATAACGCTTCACCGCTTCGTTGTGCTTGCTTCTCTTCTGTTCTCACTATTATTCTTACCATTCTTTTCTTCATCCTCTTCATTTCGCTTTCTCCGCCGTTTTCGTCGCTCAGCATCAGCAGAACCAGAACCAGGTTTCGTGCGTTTTGCCAACTCACTGTGGTTGATATATCTGTATATATATGTTTATCTGCTGTTTATTTTTCAGTTTCTATGCTTTCTTTCGACTGTTTTTTGCTCTGATATGGATTTAACTTGACGGGAATGTCTCTGATTTTTGAATCTGAAAGTGTTTTCATTCATCATATTCAAGATTCGTCGTTTTGCTTTCTTTCGTCCCTTAAAAGTAAAAGAAGAAGAAGAAAGAGCAAGTTTTACTTGTGCGCATATGTATTTCGTGAAAACTCATTTGCCTGCTTTTGGCTTTGTGTAATTAACGATTGTGTGCAGAGCAGAGGAGTGATGAATACATGGACTTTATGAGGAATAGTGATGTAGGGTTACTGCTATTGCCTGTTTGTTTATTGGGGAAGTTGTACGAGAATCAGTGTTATTGAATACATAGTGGACGATGTAGTTAGGGTTCAATAGTTGTTGAAAACATGGCATTCCTGAAAATTTGGAAGTTTTAGGAACACTCGAAGGCTAGTACCCCAGGATTGGGGTTTAGCATTGATTTCTGATTTCATTCTTGTAACATGTGATATATATTAATTATCCATGAGGAAGTGCCCCTGGATAATACCAATTGACAGCTACTTCTAATATTCTCTTCAACTGCGCCTCTACGTTTGTACTTAGTCATAAGTCATGCACTGATAGATTGAACAGATGTTGTTCATTTTACTGATTCCAACAGAAGTTGATATATAGGGGATTCCGCTTGTATTCCTTATTGAAGTTAATATTGGTTAAATTTTGTGGTTAGAGCTTAGCTTACAGCTGGATGTTTGAGTTTGGTTTTCACTTTTTCTTTTTTTTTTCTGTTGTTTCTTTTTTATCAAAATTGCCAGACAAAGACGGATTTTGCTTACTGAGCTTAGGGTGAGTGAAAAAAAAAAGTGCTGATGGATTTTTCTGTGGTTGATGTCTTGATGATGCTTTTAAAATTAAAAAGTTACACATATTAGGCATTTATTGTGTCTTAGATTATGTTTTTAGTTCCAGAAGCAGTATATCAGGTATGTGGTTCATAAAGCAAATGACTAATCATGAACTGAATAAACTCATTATCTGTACCTTTCTGCAAAAACTAAAATGTTTTGTCAAGGATAGGAAATAGGGATAGGATTAATAATGGCTACAATAATGGGATATAATAGAGATCCTTTGCTGTGAAATCATGTAGGCATCCTAATGTAGAAGATGATTGTTATTCCAACTGGAGAACGAGACTCAATGATGTGAGTAAATAGCCCAGTGGTCAAATGGCTGTGGTCCTGTGGATAATATGGTTATAGTGAACTACACAGATCTCTATTGGATTGAATTGACAAAATGAATCACTAGAAAAATTCATTTAGCTAACCTTCTCTGATCAACATTTAATTCTATAGTTAATTAGTTACCTTCATATATGTCATGCTTTGACTTTTTATCCTCTGAATTTGTGCTATATAATGGAAATTTGTCTGTCTTTTTGCTTGGAAGGTCTACAAGTTAGATGGTAATAAGTGTTTTGATTATGCTTCATAATACAAGGGGTATATTTTATGTCATTTACTTTACAGGTGTCTACTTTCTGGCTACACATGTGCTTTTTACATTGTCTTCCAACTGGGTGAAATCTGATTGAAGAGCGATGCAGAAGGATACTAGTTCCACTGCCCCATCAATGACAAGTGGTCGGGTTAGGCACCGAAAACGCTCAAATGAGGTTAATTGTTTAAAGTTTAATTTATCATTTGGTCATCTTTTACTTTTGTCTCTTAAAAAACATTTTGTATTAGTGAATTTTATTGTTGAAATTGATTCAACCAACTTTGTGTGATCCTGAAATTTGAAGAAAACATGAAAAAGTATCAAAAGCATATAATTATGGACAACAAATAATCGGAAGTGTGGCTAAATTCTATTTTCTCTTCTTTTTTTAATCTAAGTTTGTCTTTTTTATTTTTATTACTATTAGATTCGTTATTGAAGTTTTTGTCTCCATAGATGAATTTGATGTGATTTCAATGACATGGGAATTGAATACTTGTAGTATCTTTCTGGAAAAGTTTCTGTATACTATTTGAAGGTAATTTTATAATGCCTTTATCTTTATCTTAGGTTGTTCCGGAAGTTAGTAAAGCAAATGGGACCCAGTTACTGGTTAATGACAAAAGCAAATACAAGTCCATGCTAATTCGAGCATATTCATCTGTATGGATGATTGGTGGCTTTGTGTTGGTCATCTATATGGGTCACCTCTACATCACTGCGATGGTGGTTGTCATCCAAATCTTCATGGCAAGGGAGCTTTTCAATCTACTCAGGAGAGCTCATGAAGATAGGCAGCTGCCAGGATTTAGGCTATTAAATTGGTATCTACATAATTCATTACTCACACAGCAGTACAATCATTCTTTTCATGATAAACTAATGGCCAGAACCTTTTTTTTTTTTTGGAAAAATAAATAAATTTCGTAACTTGTCATTGACATATATCATTTCAGGCATTTTTTCTTCACTGCAATGTTATTTGTTTATGGACGGATTCTGAGTCAATGCCTGGTTAACACAGTAACTTCAGACATGGTTTTATATCGGCTAGTGAGCAGTCTTATTAAGTATCATATGGTTATTTGCTACTCCCTGTACATTGCAGGTAACTTGTGCTTATCAATTTTGTCTTCATAATGTTCATTAGCCAGTGCTTGTGCAATGTCTCTATCAGATGCCTGGCAAATTTCAAGCTAGTTTTACTGGCTATTTTTTCAATATTGTGAGCCTGCTAATACTTTGGTTATCTATCCTTTTATTGATTGAGTGCAGGATTTATGTGGTTCATTCTTACATTGAAGAAGAAGATGTACAAGTACCAATTTGGCCAGTATGCTTGGACACATATGATTCTAATTGTTGTATTTGGCCAGTCCTCCTTCACTGTGGCAAGTATTTTTGAAGGGATTTTCTGGTAATATAACCTATAGAAGGAAATGATGATTATTAACAATTATGCTAAAAAAATTGCACTACTTTTTTAGGATTCTCGTTTGCATGAAATCATATCATCCTTCACGATGCTATTCCTCATACATGTGGTCACTTTTTATGTGAGATTTTTTAAATGTTATTTGACAGGTAGTTGATGCCATAATAATCACCTTAAGGAATGGTTGAACGAATTACATAGTTTGTGGGCTTGTTGGCTGAATAACACGGTATGTTATCTGGTCTTGCCCAAATGGTGGAATCAAGGCCTTAGGATAGGAAAGATGGAGAAAAGATTAGGGATTGAATCATGAGTGATAATTTTCTACTGCATGGGAGGTGACCAAATTATTATACTCTCATCAAAGAGGACTATAGGAAAGCCAATAAAGCCGTAAAACAAGATCAATTCCCAACTTTTCAGACTGCTAGGAATTGAGTTTTAAAGTGTATTCCCATATCCCATTTGCTTTTGCTTGGGTTGATTGTTGAGGGTATTTTTTTAATTCTTTTCCTAAAAGAAACTGCATTGTTTACTGATGATAATGGCATCATCTTAAACTGTAAAGATTTAAAGTGATTTTATGTGTATGCATATTTGCATTCATAGAATCATTTTGTTCATGTATTTAATTTAATGTTCAACCATTGCTATTATATGAATAAGACATGTCCTGCACCGTTGCTTTTTAATTGCATTGATGTTAATGTCCTGCTTGTATTTGGACCTACTGTACAGGTTTCTTCTCCCAGCAACACTTATTGTCATTAATGACATTGCTGCTTATTTCTTTGGTTTCTTCTTTGGAAGAACCCCTTTGATTAAGTTATCTCCAAAGAAAACTTGGGAGGGTTTTATTGGGGCATCTGTTACCACCATCATCTCTGCATTTATGGTGAGCACAATTTCAATTTGTTAATGAAGATGTGACAGTTGGGGATGTTTTTTTTTTTTTTTGGAGGGGGGGACGGGGTGGGGGTTGCTTGTCATTGAATCTGAATCACTTGTTGATTTTTATATTCCTCTTATTATAGCATTATTAAATGATTGCCACAGCCTAAGTAATTTCTGCATTCATGGCAATTAAGTTCTTGCTTTAGTCTTTATACACGAATCAAGTTATTCTAAACTAGATGCTAACATCATTGTTGAAAACTCATTTTGTAGCTTGCTAATATCATGGGAAGTTCTCAATGGCTAACGTGTCCAAGGAAGGTAGCTCTATAACATACATAACTAATTGATATATTGTAAGGCAGTATTCAACAACAAACTGACTAATGCTTACATCTCTTTGGGAATAACATGCAGGATTTGTCAACTAGTTGGCTTTACTGTGATCCTGGTCCACTGTTTAAGCCAGAATCTTACCCCTTACCAGGATGGATTCCTCACTGGGTAAGCACTTGAAATTCAGCTGAACTTTGAATCTTATGACCTACATCAATATCTACTTGGCATGTGCTTGGCCAAACTAGTACAAAATTCACCTAAAACACATTTTGAATTCCTCCTCAAAAAGTGAAAAAAAAAATTCTCAAATTTGAGTTAGAGGATAAAATACTTAAAAACATATAGAACATGAAACTTATAGATCTGCTTGAAAACAATTGGGTCAATGACTTGCATAGATCAGGCAATGACTTTCTCAAATTGGCTCAGTCATTTAACCTTCATTTTTCTTGGATAAAGGGAATGTTTGGAAGAGTTTATGTGGTCTTATCTTATGACATAAATACTTATGTAAGCATTTGGATAAACCTACAAAAAGAGCTTATGACTGGCTCATAAGTTATTTTCAGTTTATTTCAGTAAGTTCCATCTTCTGTAGTTTAGCTTATGAAGTAGCTTGTGCAAAGCCTGAGCTCCCCATCCCCTCTTTATTTTCCATCCACTCACTCCCTTAAGTGCTTATGAATCAACACTCATTTAATAAGCACAGTTCAGCATATAAAATTAAAATGTGACCATTCTGTATTCATGACATGCCAATCCAGATTCATAGAACAACTGAAAATCATAACTTGCGACACACTATATCTTGTCCTATACAGTTTGCTTGGAAAGAAATATCAATCCTACCAGTTCAATGGCATGCTTTATGTCTTGGCCTATTTGCTTCAATTATTGCACCTTTTGGAGGCTTCTTTGCAAGTGGTTTTAAAAGGGCTTTTAAAATAAAGGTATGCTCTCACAACTTCTAGTTTCCTAATTAGAAAGTGAGCAAATATAATCCATTTAGTTTAGGAATAAATAGAACTTGCTGCGTGTTCCCGTTTTTGCAGGATTTTGGTGATAGTATTCCAGGACATGGTGGAATTACTGACAGAATGGATTGCCAGGTAGATTCTTTTGATGTTTCAATCTACAAATTTATTTTAAATCAGTAATATTTAACGACTTGAGATTCTGTTTACTTTTTTGTCCTTGTGGGAAACTTTTAATCACCATAGAACGTAAACTAACCATGTTTTTCTCTCCCACATTTCTGCCCTGCCGCAACTAAGTTTAAAAATAGAGAGAAAAGACTCATAGGAAAATAAAATGATAGTAGTAATGATGACCATGTACATTGAATAGGTAGAACAGAATTTATATTCACTTAATTCAATGTGAAGTCGAAAAACATTCAAAGAATCTTTAACGAACTCAACAAGAAAAAGGATCGCAATGACAAATAAAGACATGCAATTGGTAGAAGTCTTGGTGGTCCAGTCTAGTATGAGTGTCAAATGCATTCTGTTTAGACCCAGGTCTGATTTAATATAATTATGAAAGCAGTTATAGGTCTCTACATTCTGCTGCCTGTGCATTATTTGTTTCTTTAGTCCTGTTCATTTCATTAGTTGAGGCTAGGACTGGAAGTCAAAACCGTCCTAGTACCCATCTATGATGTATAAGTCAAGCAAAATTTGACCAATTTATTGTCCTGGTGTAGATGGTTATGGCAGTGTTTGCTTATATTTATCATCAATCATTTGTTGTGCCGCAAAGTCTCTCAGTTGAAATGATTTTGGACCAGGTATTATGTTTATTTTACTATGTATTTTACTTTTTATTTGTATTATTTAACATTTAAGTGGTTTAATTTATGGAACTACCGCTGGTCGCTGCAGATATTGATCAACCTAACATTCAATGAACAAGAAGCTCTATATTGGAGGCTTGGGGAAATTTTACAACAGGGGATTCCGAGGAAGTCTTAGATTCATGGCGAGGTGTATTTGTTCTCTCACCTTCTATTGTATTCCTTCACATACAGGGGGAAAGGAAAAGATTCTGTACATGTGTTTTCTATCTGTTGAGTGAAACGAATCAAAGGTTCAGAAGCTGTCAAGATGTGCATAGTGTATGTAGACCGTTAGTTTCATTCTGTTTTTCTCGCTCTCGTTTGAATAGTTGATTGATGGCTTTGCTTGAACAGCTACCGTTCACTCGATCTTAAATAATTCACATGGCTAATGGCAGTAAATGAACGCCTGTGATGTATTCAATTCCCGGAGGTGAGGGATGTTAATATTTTTTAAATTACCTTAAATGTAGTTTGAATCACGTTTGATAAGATGTTCTGATGCGATCAACAATTCATTCTGTTCTACTATCAAATGTTGCAAACCTTATGAATGGAAACGCAGATTGTAACGTGGACAAATTATATGATGATTGGATATAAGTTGTTTTCCATTTCTATGGTACTCTTAATTTTTTTTAGCAATTACTAGTGTTTTGGCACGCCTCGGGTTCCTTGTCGAGTTTAAATTTTTGTTGATATTTTGGGTTATCTTCGATATTCAATTTGTGGCCTAACCATCAATCACTGTTACAATTGGATTATAAGCCTCCCTTAATTTATGAATAAAGAATGATTAGATTCTAGGAAACTGAAGGACTTCTATATTCAAGCAGGCAACATAAAAGCAACATTTCTCCACATGTAACAGCAGGCAGTAGTAATTTCGTTGGGAATAAAGCATTACTTTCTTTTAGACGTTTTAATACATTGAGGTTGAACAGAGAGGACAGATAAGTATTAACGTGTTTTTATGCTTTCTTTCGATCAAGATCCAGAATGCAACCAGTGCTTTGCAGAATAATCTAGGTTATTTGTTGACATTTACACTGCCAACAGAAAGCAGATCATCACTAACATTCTTTTTATTAGCTTATTGTACTTCAAGGAATTATTTTGATTAAAATGCTCGAGTGCTTTTGACCGAATGCAAAATAATATAATCTAATCTAATCTAATTATGCACTAAGAAAGGCTACTCCTTAGTTGTAAAAATGAGTATGATCTGCAAATCCGCTTTTCAGTAGCATATAACAGGATTCCCAACTATTTTTTATAACAATCATAACAAAGTGGTTTTAGCCGAAAGGGACTGTAAATTATCAAATTCCAAAACTGCCTACTTTCTCGCGGAAAGTTCCCCTGTGAAAGCAACAACAAATCGAGTTTGACGTTTAAAGCTCCACAAATTACAGATAATAACATACTCGAAGTCACCTAGAAAGGCTTACACTTACACAAAATGTTACAATAAATATCTAGTGTGACTCAACTGAGAATCGAACCACAACCAGTATTGCTAAATTTTTGGTTGTCATAGAGTTTTATCCAGGCTCAAGCGAGCATCCATATTGTGGCATAAATATGATACATGTCCTACGTGTACAACAAAATAAATAAAAACAAATAATCATTTAACCACTCTACCAAAAAAACAAAGCCAAGAACATGTATAGCTAACAGAAACTTCTATTATTTTCTGTTACTGGCGTTTTGGCTTCTGAATCTTCACATAGGGCAAAAGACCCATTAAGCTGACAACTTTTGGAGACCGCCCACATTGTTGAGCACGGCAAAACATCAAGAATGTATTTGCAAAGTAGGAATTGAAACCCATGAAGACATGCCACAAAGCATGACCTTGTGGATTAATTGGCCAACGAGATATCTCCTTGCAGAAAACAAGATCACATAACCAACACAAACTTCCCAATAAAAGAGTGACTACATATAGCTGTGCGAGGTGCTTGGCAGACACATCATCAGTGTAAATGTAATACTTGTACATTCTTGGAATGCAGAGGAGGCAAAGAATGACATAGTGGACTTTGAAACCAATACCAAAACGGACCACTGAATGGACAATGGCAAAAACAGCACCATATAAAAATAGGAAGATGGGCATTGTACGGGGGTAGTGCCAATCTGGGGAATATAGGATGTACATGTATAGCAGAATTTCCCACATCATAGGAGTTTCATCGCTCTGTTGTTGCCTAAATCAAAATGTAAACACACATTCATTGACAAATTTAAAATAGCCCTCTAATTGAAATGCATAAGTGGCTTGCATACATCATATATTATTATTATAAGTATTAGAAGTAAGCTGCATTAAATAGAACAATGTACATTAAAGAGGAAGAATATATTTAAATTTGATTTGATCTTTCTGTGGTCGGGGATAGCAGTGCCAATTGTTGATGTATGGCCACATCACTATACCAAAATCTCGTTCAATATTTTCTCGTATCATGACAGCCATGAGGCTAATGTATGATATGATTTATCCCTTGCAATCACCTTAAAAATGAATTCTTCAATTATTCAACGAACATTTGTACAAAATACCAAACTCATTTTGTACAACGCAGAATAACCCTAAGACAGTATTCAAACCACCAACAAAAAACTTATATAAATTACTGCAAAAATTGATAGAGGTCAATACTTACACACGTTGCAGTGTAGCATGGTACAACATGCTTCCAACGGCAAATGCCACAATCGACATGTGAAGAACACAAAATCTTTTCTCAAACCGTTGTGTATGAGCACTTATAAGACCAATAAGAGCCAAAAGAATGGTTGGAATATTGGATATTGTGTTATAAAATTCTGCAATATATGATGAATATGCATAATTCTTTTCACAGAAATCTGTAGTTGATGTGACCGGACCCCAGAAGCTTGATATTATTTCGGCCATTTAAATATTCAGCTAGATGATTTGTCTATCTAATTATCTATATTTAAAGCTGCAGAGTTCTCAAATTCCTGCAAATCATGTGGCAACATGCCAAAATATAATAAATCCCACGACTTGTTTATAGTGATGGAAACAATTCAGGCAAGCAACATACGTAGATCAAATACAACATGTTAATTCACAATGAAATCATACTTGGGAAGATTAAGGATGGAAAAAAATATCGGTTGTGCAAAACCACAAATATCTCATTCTCTCTTCACTTTCTGTCTGTAATAATAATAACATTCGCGTAGATAAACACAGGCACGAGCCGGACAATGACAATCTGCTTCCTCGTACGGAGCCAGCTTCCCAAATTCAATTTTTTGTAATAAAAAATAATATTTGTTTGTAATAGAATATGTTTTTAATTATTGTAGAGTAGTTTTAATTTATTTTAACACAAAAAAATTTAATGTAATTCAATAGAGGCATAAACGGATGGTTAGTAGAAGCTGTTTGTGAGAGAAGCAGAGGATGAAAGGTTTCGTTATAACTCCACTTGTAAAGAAGAAGATGAGAACCGTTATTACCGTTGCAAGTTGTGAATGGTGTTGGAGAGTGGAAGCAGAAGAGGGTGATACGTGTCGGGTCCTAACTTCAACATTTTCTTTTTTTAATTTTTAATATAGATATTATATCATGTTACTCTTATTTTATTAGAGTCTCTTCTTATACACATAAATTGTTAAGTTAAAACTAATGAGCCGCATTTTCAGAAATAATTCAAATGTAAACTCAAAAGAATCACAGGTTGAGGCATATGAGAATTACCCCAATTATCTACTATGGGTTATCTAATCCCATTTTTACTTGAGGTAACTTCTACAACTTCTAAAATAATTATATTATTCATGTCTCTTAATATAAGATTTTTTTAACTCATTCGATAAAATTAGTTAATTTAATTAATCACATTAAATGTATTAATAATTTATTTATTTTTTTAAAATTATTCTTAAATTTATTAAAACTCATAATCACTCTTTCTACTTAATTATTTTTTATTTAATTAATTAATTAATATATGTTAATCATCTTTTTTAATCTTTATAATAAAGATAATAAATTTATATCATTAATTTATAACATTTATTGTAAATTAATTAAGGATATTTTGGTAAAAAAAATCAATTTTAAAAAAGTCTTATAAAAAGAAATAAATAATTTTTTTAAAATCTTATATTTAAAAACAAAAATAATAATATTTCTAATGAAATGTTTGTAGCATAATCGGCTTTTCAATTCAAAGTTTCAAACAACATATGCAACCATTATAGATACTTGTAACACCATAACTTATTCATCTACCCTGGCAGAAGCATGCTTGCATGAAAAAAAATAACAACAAATCAGCCAAATTTATTCTATTTTCAAAAAGGCTGCAATTCTCTTGGCAACACAATATGCAGTAGACTGTATAGTTATCATGGGATTGACACCAATTGCAGTTGGCAGCAAACTTGCATCACACACAAATAGGCCTTCTGCTTCCCAACTCATCCCATTTTCATCCACTGCACCTTCCTTTTCAGTCATCCCCATCCTACAACTCCCCATCTGGTGTGCAGAGCTATAGATACTCCACTTTTCTTCATGTGACATTGACCCTCCTGTTGCATATATTGATTCCACAAACATCTCCAATTCCTTTTCATTTTTCCCATTACATTCAATTCTTTGCCCATCACTTCTGTGAGTACCTACCTCAACAGCTCCTGCTGCTATTAGAATCCTTAGTGCCTGCTTCACTCCATCCTGTATGTTCTCTTTGTCTGATTCATCTAACTCATAATGCACCCTACCCTCACTCCTAACTTCTCCACAACCCTTGTCCCTAATAATAGTGATCAGATGAACAGTCCTTGAATATTTGAGCATTCTTTCTTTGAAGTCAAGTCCAGACACCCAGGGAACCAATACAGATATGGTTCCTGGCCCTAATGCTGGAGTTTCAACTATGGCTTTTACTTTGGAGTCCTCCGATACCACCTTGTGGACAGAAGTGATTATCCCTCCCTCATAGCATTTACCCTTGAGATCAGAATTTGAGTCTGGAAAATAACCCCATGACATTAGCACTGGATGGAGATGAAGGTTCTTGCCAATGTGCTTGTTCTTCAATCCACTGGAGATCATTAAAGGAGGCGTGGAAAGAGCTCCACATGCTGAAACTGTCACTTTGGCCTCAACTTTCAGTCTCCACATGATGTTGTTTGTCACAACATTTGCCAACACTCCTAAGCATTTCTTTCTTCTCACACCCCCTCCTTTGTTCTTCTTTCCCAATATAAACTTCTCAGCCTTTGTTCCTGTTAGTATCACTGCACCATGATCCACAGCATCAACAAGCCATGTAACTTCAGTTCCTTGTTTTTCTCCTCTTGTACAACCATAGTTACAAAAGCCACAGTAATGACGTTCTGGTGAGTTTCTTGGCACGTAATCAACTTGAAGACCAAGATTCTTACAACCTTTTCTGAGAATTTGATTCTGGAACCCTTCCTCCACACACTTATCGGTTACACCAATCCTTTTACACACCATGTCCATGGCAGAAAGATATTCATGGCTTGAAAAGAGTGATAGCCTGTGGTCTTTTTCCCATTCCTTAAGCACAGAATCCGGTGTTCTAATAGATGCTGCCCAATTAACAGCAGAACCACCACCAACTGTTGACCCTGCCATAATTCCCATTTTCCCATCCCAGGATGCATATGTTCCTCCTAATTCATAAAGCTCATTTAGAGAAGGCCCTTCTAGAGAAGAATAATCACTGGGGATATAGTAGTTACCCTTCTCAAGAACAAGCACCTTCAAGCCTGAACTTGCTAGAATAGCAGCTGCAACTCCTCCACCACAACCAGACCCAACAATCACTACATCACATTTGATGTTTAGGCTATTGTTTGTAGCATCTATAGCAACTTCAAGACCTTTCTCAGTGAGAGACTTTGGCAGACTCAAGTTATTCTCTTTCATAGCTTCCACTATTCCCTTTTCAAGAGGCCTCTCTTTGTGAACATTGCTTGGGATCCCATTCCCATCAGTGTCAACGTGATATCCTATGGCTTCCCATGCTGGGTTTTCACCGTTCTCATCACACTGCACAAAAGTGAATATTCCACAATTCCATTACACACACAAGTAGAAAGACAGAGGGAAGAGATATGAATATTAATGAAAAGTTGTGAATCAAGAAAGTGGCATTGCCTGAGAGAAGAAAACAAAGAGACAAAGGACTTTGATGTAAATGAATGCAAGTCTAATTGGTGTGAGGAACCGATGCTTGAACCATTTCTGCAGAACCTTTTCTCTGTTGTCCAAAGAAATATTTGAAAAGTTGTTGATGAATGGCCATTTCTTAGTCAGGCAGAGAGTCCCACATAGCAACAAAGTGCCCAACCTTGTTGACAGCAGCCATAGAATCACTCTCAGTAGTATCAATGCTTCTTTTAGAGCTCTTTTTATCAGTATCTCAGCAATCTATGCACACATGTCACATTATTAGATTGTAGTTACCATACCAATTACTAACAAATTAATGCTACTCTTAGTAGATTTGATTGCATCATTACTGATTGTAAAAAAAAAAAAAAAGTTGTTTTTACCTTAATGCTAGTTTACATACGCGACACCAATATTACTCTATCAAATTAATAAATTTTAAATAGAGAAGAATGTACACTAGAATCCCTTTAACTGGACATTTTACAAATAGTTTCCCTAATCTTTAACCATAATACACGGGAAATTTTATTTTTACTCATGTTTTTAATGATTATTTTTTAAAAAAGTAAT
>JAMLFT010008233.1:0-13905 GCA_026544285.1 Pachyrhizus erosus | reverse complement strand
AATATTATTATCTCTTTTTTATTTTTTATTTTTGATATATATATGATTCTCTCTAAAATTAAAAAAAAGAATGAAATATATTCCTCTTTTGCTGTTAAAAGTATTTTCCTAAAATTTTTTAAACAAAATAGAACATGACTAGAAAATATCTCATAAAATATTCTCAAAATTAACGAAAAAATTAATTAGAATACATTTTGACACTATTTTCTAATAATGAATTATTATACGGTTGAAAAACATATGTTTCTACAGTAATTACTTAAAAAAAAAATTGAAGCGATTTGTAATTAATGAATGAATGAATAATACAATACAAGCACTTACGTGTTGAAGTAAATGTGTCGACGAAAATATCTAATTCATGTTGTTAACGAGGAATGGACTTCACGGACTGGTGGTGCTGTTGGTGTGATTGACTGTAATATATCTGTAGCCACATTGAGATTTGAGAATGAGAGAGAAATCTGAAGATGAAGAGTGGAGCGTTGTCAGTGGTTTCGTGCGTCTTCGCGGTGGCGATCTGGGCGGCGAACGGCGACGAGAAGCTGGTCCCGCCCCGCCGGGAAGTGTACGGCAATGGGCGAATATTCGACATCAGTCACAGATACCAACCCGAGATGCCGGAATGGGAATCGAAAGACGGTGTAGGGCAGTTCCTGTGGCTTCCCAAGAGCATGAAGAACGGTTCTCTCGCTAACAACTCCGAAATGAAGCTCCCAACCCACACCGGCACGCATGTCGATGCCCCCGGCCACGTCTTCGACCACTACTTCGACGCCGGCTTCGACGTCGATACGCTCGACTTGCACATCCTCAACGGTCTCTCTTCTTTTCTTATTCCTTTATTTTTTCGTCATTCCGATGATAAGACTAATTTAAATGCTGATTGATTCTGATTCTGATTCTGTGTGCAGGACCTGCTCTGTTGGTTGATGTTCCAAGAGATAGTAATATAACTGGTATGCATTTTTCTTGTGTTGTACGAGAATCGAAGGCCATAGGCAACTACTTACTATTCACCGGATGAAAATGTGTTGTCCTTTTTCAGCACAAGTTATGAAGTCGTTAAACATTCCAAGGGGTGTAATGCGTGTTCTCTTCCGAACGTTAAATACCGACAGGTAAATGTCTACAAGTTAAGCAAGTATTGCAACGTTTTGTGAACACTGGGCGATTCTAACAGTCCTGCTGAATGGTGGTACTTAGAAGTTTAATAAATTTGAATAAACAGCTTTGGAATATAATTAGTGGCGTTCTTGGAGTTATGCTTTTGTCTCCAATATGTTTTTGAAGTCTATCTGACATTAAATTTCCATGTGAGGGAACGTTTTGTTTTTGTATACTTCCTCAGTATTTTAATAGTTCTTTTTAATGCTTTGTTAACTATTTTTTGTCTCTATTTCGTTCATTTTAATTTCTGTGTGAGTGAGACTTGAGTGCAGCTATTTATATTTTTATCTGTTGTGTTTGTGTCAATGGCTATCTTCTCCTTGAAAATAGTCTTTTATTAGAGCAGGTGTCGGTGTTAAGCAAAAGAAATATTAAATTATGATTTTCAAGTTCTTATAGCTGCTGTTTGCGTAGATTTTGATTATACGCATATATGCTTGATCAGATCTTGAGATTTTGGCATTCATATCCAAGCCATGATATTGTTTTCACCATCTTTGAACTTCATAGCATTTGAAATCAAATGTTGAACTAAAATTTGTTATATTATTAGGCGGCTTATGTTTCAGAAGGAATGGGACCCAAGCTACGTGGGATTCACAGTGGATGGAGCAAAATGGCTAGTGGAGAACACGGATATCAAACTTATAGGTAGGTAAAAGTTGTTTTGCTATATTGGCTGCAGTTTCCCATGGGCATTTTTCCTGTCACTTGCCCCAACTGGGTCTAGTTTTGCATTTGTAGCCTGCTGCCCCTTAAGTTGTTTTGTTTGATTGACTTAGTTTTTTCACATATTTCATGCAAGATAAATACATAAAGATGAAAATTCAGCCTTTTTTTTGCTTTTTAATGAGTTGAAAAGCTATAATTATTTCCTTTCTTAATGAAGATAGGGCAGGATAGTTTTGAGCACCTGTGTGGGAAACTATGATCTGGACATAATGTGACCTTTATCATTATGGTGCCTCTATCTATTGCATGATTTATTCGCAACTGGACGTGTAACATTGCAATTGGTTTGTTTATAATAGAACTATTGAAGAGTCTTTTTGAACCTTTACAGGTGACTGGATATTTTACTCTATCATTTGTTGTTGGTACTGATTTATGATAAGTATGGCAAGTGAAGTTCTTTCAGAAGATTATTCTGTGTCTTGATCCCCCACTCCCCCCTCTCCCTTGATCCAGGCCACTGTAATTAACAGGATCCAGAAGAATAAATGGGAACTTAGCTGATTGGATGTCTGTTTAGTTAGCTACAGTTAGAATCTATCAAGGGGGTAGATAGTTAGCTTCAGGGGATCTGGCTTAAATAGCAGGAACAAGGTAGAAGAGAGGTATTTGAGATTTAGATTTGAAAATTGAGCAAAGGTTCTGACAGAAAAGGAGCAACCCTATGTGAAAGTGAAAATCTTGAAAGGAGAATTCTCTCCTTAGATTCCTTTTTTGTAATTTAATAAACACTACCAAACTATTCTTCTTTCTTTCCCTTCTCTGTTTTCTCATCCCTATCTCTGAAAACTCAACCCATTTCTGGGTTGCTAACAGTCACGTACTAGTTCTTTTGCATCTTCAGTGCAAGTTTAGCTGAAACATATCACCCAAAAGCTTTCTTTCTTGTTCAACTTTTCACATATTTTTCTTTTCTTTTCTGCTCAATTTTGTTGCCTGACATTTATTTTCTATGATGCAATGCAGGAGTTGATTACTTATCTGTTGCTTCTTATGATTACTTGATTCCATCTCACCTTGTTTTTCTAAAAGACAGGGTAAGAAAAAGTTCCTTTTGTGGTTGGTAGTTTATGTGTTATGTTTCACTATTGTTTACTAACTATGAAGCACAAATACTTTAATTTGCTTCGTGTATCCGATTCCAATATTTTTGGATACTCCACTAATATGTATTTGTGAATTATTCAAGCCTTTAAAAAATGTTATGAAAAACCAATACAACTACATATGACACATAGAAGCATGTGTGATATAACATAGAAGCATTGCCCCTTCATGAAACAAAAATGGAAATTGCCCTCTTTATGGATGATTTAAAGAAAGAAATGAGACTGATTTTATTTTATCTGTAGACAATAGGAAGTGATTTATAATGACAATGAATTTGGATTTATGCAAGTATGTTCTTAATTTGGATTTGTAGAATTGCATTATATATTTTTCAAGTTTCATAGTTTTTTATGCATGTCTAGATATGTATCTTACATATATTGTATCCTATATATTTTTAGAATAATCATATCATTGTATTGGATATGTATTGTATCTGTGTATCATAGGTTACTAATTATCCCCTGCCCTTTTTGAGTGAAAACGAATCATATCTTGGAGCCTTTAGGGTCACAGTACCACTGAAATATTTTTCAATCTCTGTATTTGTTTGATGTGGGTTCTGTACACAAGTGGAACCTTTTATTTTTATTACGTGTGATCTATGTAACCACGAACACCATTTGGTCTTTCCACCCCACTTAGTAGATACCAGTTAATATCTCTCTCTCTATAATGTATACTTGTCAAACTGTTTAACTGGTAAGTATTTGGCTTTGACAGTAGACCTCTTAAAGATTATTGAAAGTTTGAGCGACCAGTGTTATTGATCTTCTCTTTGCTGTAGTCTTATTAGTTAATTTATATTGTTTATACACAATCTGATCCCAACCTTTGGATATACTGATATAGGATCCTGAAAAAGGACATCGTAATAGGTTATGCGTAGTACATGCCAATGAGGGCTTTAAACAGTTCCTGCAATCGTCCTTACTTCTGAATCATTTTACAGCAATTAATTCATAATATTATTTTCTCAACTTAAAATGTTTACTAATTGTCTCCACATCTAACCCAATTTGTGATTTGATTTGGTGTCTGTTCTTCTGATAAAATATTTAACTTTGTAGTTTAGAAGATAATTGCCAATTAGTCAGTATGAGATGTATTCTGAAATGAGATTGGTAGTTGTGTCTTCCTGATTTCCTTGTATAGACCAGATTGAATATGCTTCATTTGTTGGTTGGATAAGAGATAATCAATGTGACATGCACTAACAACTGTAAATGCTCCAGGAGATCATTCTCGTGGAGGCCTTGAAGCTTGATGATGTTCCAGCAGGATTATATTCGGTCCATTGCTTACCTCTTAGGTTGACTGGTGCTGAGGGATCACCTATACGGTGCATTCTGATTAAAAATTAGGGTACGTGTGAGCTTGGGATGAACAACTTGCATTTTTTTTTCTTGGGGTGGTGGGTGAAAGGGTATGTTCTATTTTTTAATTCTATCAAAAGAGTTGAATTCTTCTGTTTAGTGAATCAATAGTCATCACTGTTGAAATAACTGCAGGAAACAGCGCTGATTCAAATGCTGTAGGAGATGCGGATCATCAGTAGTTTTTGTCTTTTTACATGTGCAGAGCAAAAGGGATGCAGCAATCTTAGCATTACTTGAATTTGGTTCACTTTGTCTGCTAGGCTGGACCTGATAAATTGGCATAGCGGTGCCTCATGGAACAAGATAGTTTCAACGTTGTGCATCAACTTCTGTGACTTATGTTTACACTTATTAGAAACATGCATAAGCACTCCAAAAAATCATATTGAAAAGGAAAATAATGTATATGCAGATATCATTAGCACGCAGAATTTGATTTTCTTGTCTGCCAGGTTGGAACGGAATAAATTGGCACAATGGTGTGTGTCTCTATGGAGTAAGATAATAGCAATAATGTTTGTTAATTTTAGTGTCTTATGTGTACACTTATAATCATGCACAAATACTTCAATTTATAAGTCATTTTGAGAGTTGTTTGGATAAGTTTAGTTTGAAATATTTCTTAAAAAAAAATAAAATTTATCCATAAATTAAAATTAATTTATGTACAAGTTAAAATTCTTATTTTAAAAAAATTATAGAAGAAATTTTTTACAAATTAGTTTATATATAAATTAACTTTAGTTTATACAAAAATTTAGAATGTTTTTGGATAAATTTATTTAAACATATAAAAAAAAGAAGAAAAGATGTACATAGATAATTTGCAAATAGTGGCTAGATCGTATTTTAATTACTTAGAATAAAGAACTAAAGGTATTACAGAAACATTAGCATGTTTTGGTCTCAGTTTGTTGTTGACAATGGCTGCTTGTGGCTCAATTTAAAGTTGACAGCAAAGGCTACTGTACTTGACGATGAACTCATGTATATCCGTGTACAGAAGTACATCTGTTTGATTGAAAGAATGTTACTGTAGTTAGTGCATGACCACATTATGTCCACTACGTTACTTATTGTTGCAAGGTTCCACTACCACGACTATCAACGTGTAATTCAAATCAATCAAATCACACGCTCTTCATCCCTCAATCACTGTCAGACCTTTCCCGACGCTAGCACAGTAATATAAGAAAAGTCTTGCAATTAAGGTTGATTCCACGAGTATGGTAGCAAACAAACTCCACTAAACTGTCTGGAACCGATGTGGTTTGGGGCGGCCGGGGGAGTGGAATATCATTGTTATGTTTTTAATTGACTTGCTTTGTTAGCAAAAGTTTCAATTAAAGTTATACGTTGACAGCAAAAATTGCTTTTTCTTTTATGATTTGGTATTTAGGATTATCATTGCATCTTCACATGGCTTACATTTGCAACCTATTATTGTTTTTCTTTTTTGGAGATGGCAACCTATTCTTGAATCTTTGATCGCTGAAAAAACTGCGCTGATGAGATTAAACTTTGAGGCAAATGATTCTCAAAATGTTGGACTGTTTCGTTCGTTCACTCATTTCTCTACAGTGATAATGGAAGTACGTGTGCATCCTTTGTTGCATGCTTTAATATCAAAGTACTGTGTATACCAGAGATCTGTACAATTTTTTTTTTCTTTTTAAAAGTTGTATTCGGTACTCGGTGAATGATTAAGTTGTCCATTTTTGTTTACAATAAATGATTAAATATGAAAGAAATTTCTAATACAATTCCCATTAATTATTTTGGAATGCATTGCCTTGGGTTGTGGTGCATGAATCAGGGGTATACACATCATGATGAAGTACTGAAAGAGGCTAAAGTTAATACCTAGATTGATCTGGAAAGTTGCAAAAGAACTCTGTTTCAAGCTTTGAATGAATGGATGCAAAGATTAATAGATAGAAAGGCATGAATAAAACAGATTGAATTCCAAGTTCTAATAAAGCGTTAGACAAATTAAAAAATGATCCCTCTGTATTAGGAATTCGTTTCTGGATTAGTTTGTATGTTCCCATCTTGCAGCAGTAACTTTTGGTGTCATCATTCCCCAATCTTGAAATCTTAACATTCCAAGATGGATGGAGGTGTCATAAAAAAACAACGGCTTATACAGAAAAGGTTGATTGTAAATCAGCTACACTACAATTGACAGCACCTAAACTAAAACACTAAAAAAAAGCAGCTCAACTCTGGATTATAGCAAATCATTCAAACCATGATCACCATAATCATATCATCTTAATATGATCTTCTTCATCTCCATTGTTATCCGTGACATCTTCTCCAACTCCATTAAGTTCATGTTCAAAATCAGGAACCGCAATCAACAAAACCACTAGCATGCTCTCCAACTTGAATCGAGTTGTCTTCATTCCTAGTGCCCAAATCCAAGTTGTCTATTTTTAAATCTTTAATGTTAAATGAACTCCCATCATTATCAACATTCTAGTCATCCTCAGATGAAGATCGAGGTTATACTCGATAGCAATTCTAGCATATGTCAGCAATGCTAAATAAACTTGATGATATCTTCAAATTTTCACAGCAGCAAAAAAGAGGAATATGAAAGTCAAAGTGGAGAGCAAATTAGAGGAACAGAGAAGTTGAAATGGAGAGCAAAACAGCGAGTATGAAAGATTGACCATGAACTTGAATTCTAGAACAAAGAATGAGAGAACCACATCCTGCAACAAACAAAGGTTTAAGTTTCAGCCTTTCAGGGTTTGGGAGACAACGAAGAACAGAGGTTGACAAAAATTTATCATACAAAACAGATGAGTAATCAAATCAAGAACATGCTCTTTATATTTTCAGGTTAAGTTTTTTTATGATTTGCAGTTTTTAAATGATTTTATGAAACTAACTAATGAAATAAGTTTTTTAAATTTCAGAAAATTGATTTGTTTTTAATAAGGGTAAACTAACACGCTCTTTAAATTTTCAGGTTTAGTTTTTAATAATTTTCAGTTTTTAAATGATTTTATGAAACTAACTAATGAAATAAGTTTTTTAAATTTCAGGAAACTGAATTGTTTATAATAAAAGTAAAGAAACATGCTCTTTAAATTTTCACTTTAGTTTTTTATGATTTTCAGTTTTTTATGATCAGATGTAAATTAGCGACATTTTGCTCTTACCTGCATATTAAGGTTCACCATAATCACTCTATTCATATTCTCTAAACCAAATTATCTTGTGTGTTTCTTTGCAAAGGTTTCAATTGGAAGATGGTCATGGTTGTGAGTAACCGCAACCCCATTGTAATCTTCGTTCGATCCATCAACTTCTAAGTATCTAGTATTCTATTATGGACTAATTATTGAAATAATAATTATTAACAAAGTCAGCATAGTAGAGAAATGAATTCAGCTTATTATCAACATATGCCAGAGCAAAAAGGTGAGTTGGGTTGCACACTTATTCTCGATACTGAGTTGCAAAATTGCAACTTCCATCATGGGCTTTTGGACAAATATTTGCTCAATGTCCAACCCAACAACCTGTTGTTTTCTAGCATATATTGATGAAACAGGTTGAATTCATTCCTTTACTGTGTTGACTTTATCAATAATTATTGTTTCAATAGTTAGTCCATCATAGAACATCATGTACTTAAAAGTTGATGGATGAAGATCATGGTGAGATTGTTATTACTCACAGCCATGACCATGTGATGACTAGTTACTCCCCTTATATGTTTTCAATCTTCTATTCAGTGAATCAATAGCCAACACAGTAGGTTGAAATTGCTGCAGGAAACAGTGCTGTCTCAAATGCTGTTGGAGATGCAGATCATCAGTAGTTTATGCACGTGCAAAGCAATAGGGATGCGGCAATCTTAGCATTACATCGAATTTGGTTCTCTTTTATCTACTAGGCTGGATAAATTGGCATAGTGGTGTCATTGCGGAGCAAGATAGCAGATAGTTTAAATGTTGTGCAACAACTTTTGCGGCTTATGTTTACACTTAATAGATACATGCATGAACACATAAAAAGGTCATTTTGAAAAGGAAAATAATGTGTATGTAGATAATTTCTACGTAGCATTACTCTGAATTTGGTCTTCTTTTGTCCGCTAGGTTGGAACAGAATAAATTGGCACAGTGGTGTGTCTCGTTATTGAGAAAGATAGTATCTAATGTTTGTTAACTGTAGTGGCTAATGTGTACACATATAACCATGCACAAGAAATTCAATTCAATAAGTCATTTTTGAAAAATAAAAGAACATGTATATAGATCGGTTGCACATAGCAGTTAGATCATATTTCAATTATTTAGGATAAAGAATTAAAGGTAATACTCAACCAACTACATGTTTTGGTCTCAGTTCGTTGTGGACAATGGTTGGCTTGGGTCTAATTCTAGTTCACAGCAAAGGCTACTGTACATTGATGACTAAGCATTATGGGTAATTGGTGCATGACCACATTATGTTCACTACGATACTTAATGTTGCAAGATTCCACTACTGGCTATCAATGTGTAATTCAAATCAATTAATTCGCACTCTCTAAATCCCTCGATCACTGTCATATCTTTTTCAAGAGCTAGCACAGTAATATAAGAAAAACCTCATAATTAAGGTTGATCCTGCCAGTATGGTAGCAAACAAATGCACAAAACTGTCAGGAAAAGATGTAGCATTCAACATAACTCTTGCTATCTGCATAGAAAGATGTAATACTCATTTAACTCCTTTTGTTATCTGCATAGAGAGATGTAGTACTCAATATAACTCCTTTTGTTATCTGCATGCACTATTACACTTTGTCTATTTCTATTTCGTATCTTGCTCAGTCTTTGTCTAGATTGATAAATTTGAAATGAACAGTTAGATAGCATTTATCAATTTTTTTTTGGGGGGGTGGGGGTGGGGAGGGTGCGTGTGAAATAACATTATTATGTTTTTAATTGATTTGCTTTGTAAACAGAAGTTTCTATTAGAGTTAATCATCTTGGACAGCAAAAGTTGCTTTTCCTTTTATGATTTGATCTTGATCTACTGTGCACAGAAAGTTTTCACAGGTTCATTGCATCTTCACATCTGGCATGCATTTGCAACCTATAATTGTTTTTCTTTTTAGGGATGATAACCTATCCTTGAATCTTGATCAGTCAAAAAACTGCGCTGGTGGGATGAAACATTGAGGTTGAGGCCAATGATTCTCAAAAAATGTTGAACTGTTCCGTTCGTTCGTTCATTCATTAATTTTTCTAAAAAGATAATGCAAGTACGTGTGCAGCCTTTGTTGCATGTTTTAATATCAAAGGACTATGATTTTAATTGGCTGACTGTGTATTCCAGAGATCTTTACAATATTTTTTTCTTTTTTAAAGTTGTATGTGGTACTTGGTGGATGATTGAGTTGTTCATTTGTTTTGTTTAAAACAAATGATTAAATATAAAAGAAATTTCTAATACAATCTCATCTCATGTAAATCGTTTGGTGAACCAGAGCATACACTTGTCATGATGAACTGCTGTAGGAAGATGAAGTTATGGGTAAGCCTGGCTTGAGATCAATGCAAAACAAGTCAAGTTTCATATTTACAGTTGAATCTACTGGTGCAATTATTGGCTTCTATGAATTTACAGGAGATTCTGTTTAGATTGATCTGGAAAGTTGCAATAGAACTAAATTTTGACCAAATAAGGTCTTTCAAGCTTTGAATGGATGTAAAAATTAATAGATAGAAAGGACAAGAAAAAACAGATTGAATTCTAAGTTCTAACAAAGCTCTAGTCAAATTGAAAAATGATATCACTCTATGTTAGTTATTCGTTTCTGGCAGTGAATCAGGACTGCTAGCTCTACCTACTATTCAGAATTAGCTTGTCTGTTCCTATTTTACTGCAGACACTTTTTGATGCCGTCATTCTCCGATCTTGAAATCTTGACATTCCAAGATAGGAGGAAAAATTGAACATAAATCAAATTCTTTATGTTTTACTCAGTTCACCTATTTACTCAATTATTTCACAGCTGGGATTTGGGATTTCTACTGACATACATGATGCACAACAGCTAAAAATGTACCATGAAAACAGTCACGGGTTCTATCTTTCTGTGATGAATTGTGCCATGTGGGTCGAGCAACACGACCTGCAGTGGATAGTATATGAAGTGACAAGCTCCAAGCAATGGCTCATAACTTACTGGACCATATCTGAAGTCATCCACATTCTCCTATTCTGATCATAAAAATATCTGATTTTAAATATTTAACGGATGGAAAATAAAATGACTAACAATTGTAACTTGTACGTTCTTTACTAATATGATGTGATTTTCCACGGTTGTAATGTGTGTCCAAACACACACTAACAAGACTTTTACTCTAGTATCAAATAAAACCAAAGTCTACCCACAAACACTAGATTAAGATTAATTGCTATGTTCTTGGTTGCCTTGTACAATAACAAAAACGTATCAAAGCCTTATATTTAATGATGGGGTGCTTACTAGATCAAACAAGGACACTGTGCTTAATCAAAAATTAAATTTCCAAAACACGAATGTATTGCAATATACACATACAAAACAAAATTAATTGCTTGATCTGTCCTACGTGCTGTTGCATACATTATTTTTCTCATTTGGAAGAAATAGAACAGAAACAACCTTCTCCGTTGGAGATACTTTGCCGCGTGACATTTACTACCGTAGGATTTGACTTTTCATAAACTACGTACATACACATGCTCCATGTTTTGTTTTGAGTATTTGTTGGCCTTCTCTACTTGTCGCTTTACACCAACAGTGTTTGGTACCCCGAACAAACACTTAAGGTGATGATTACCCCAGATAAGGTCATATTTAGGGTGTTCATCATTTATCTCCATTCACTTGTCAACTAGCGTGCGTTCACTGTTAGATAGTGTTTAAGGCTTTGAAAACTTAACTTGTGATAGTGCTAGGGTCACTCTTGCCTGTCACAAGATACCCAAATCTTTGTCTGATGAGGCAGACATGCTTGCAGCATGGCAGCCAAGTTTCACAGATTTGGGACACAAGCCATGCTGGGGTTCATAGCTGGCCCCTAAACCATCAAAAACTTCACTTGTCTTTTTCTTCTGACCTTGTAAAGGAACCCAAGAGGCCTTAAAGGGATCCATTCTCCTTGCTTAACAATAAATTTTGCCTTGTTAGAAGAGAGGGAAAGAGATTTAGCGAGCCAGGCACCCTTGTGTCTTTGCATTGGACCACCTAAACGCATCACTGTTTCTGCCTTTTTGTTTAGGCATTTAATGCTACTTGTCTACTTCTCCCTTATAAACGTTTTCTTTTCCATATAAGACATTACATCAATATGGTGGGGTACCCCTTTAAGGCGCCAAGAAGATTATTTTAGGCCTCCTACTATGAGGTTCTAAATTAGTAACCTCAAAGCCTTTCCTCAATTTATTGATCTTCTGGACTTGGTTATTCTAAGTAGGTAATGAAACCAAACACTCATAAAAGAACTTGTGCTCAGTTCATTTAATGTTTGGAACTGAGTAATGGCTCTTATTGATCAGCGTATTCCAGCTCATCAATATCCTGTTTATCAACTTCCTAAAGGGATTGGCACCATCTCATTGTTGCTCAGACCAATCCTGGTTACATAATTATAAGATTGCAAAAATACTATCCAAAAAAAAAAAAAAAACCGAAACTTGGGAAGCTTGTAGCTTTCAGGACTTCAGAAAAGCCAAAGATTTTGCCATCCTAGTTCTAAATTTTCCGACGATATTTCAAATGCTATGAAAGCTTAATTTAAAATGTTTGGATTAGGACCACTAAGTGGTGCAAATTCTGAAATGGGGTTCAATTTAATATAACAAATAGCGATGTACCTAATGTTTGTACACATTTATATATGTGTGGCATAATGAATTTTACTCGTACAACTTCAGGATAACATAGCCAAATCTAATTATGTTTCTAGTGTTGGCATTTTTGTCTCTGCTTGGGATGATGGTGGCCAGTTAGAATAGGATGTTTCCTAGCACATTGGATGCCAATTGCCGGTAGCAAACATTAACTGTAACAATTAAAAAAGGAACGTTGTAATAATAATTTGGTTCACGCATTAGTTGTGGAAATGCTAGTTGACAGAGGTTTTGGGGCCTCCATTTCTGATCCATTGGGGCCATTCAGAATAGTGATGCATCAACTGCTTGGAATCCATTGGTATTTGGGACCATATGAATCTTGGATAGTTCCTTGAGAGTTTGAGAATCAAACATCAATACTTTGGTTTAGAATTTAGAACACAGTCGGGTGTAAATTTGTCTGTGCCAGAAGCAGCTTTATGTAAACTGGAAAAGATCATGGTGTCAAATTGAGAGAATCTGAAATCTTTTCTGCTTTTCAGATAGAATAAAATGCCACATTTAACCTGCTCTCACTAATAACTAACCCTTGAAAACTTACCATAAGAACTTGGATAATTTTTGCACCCTAATATGCCATATTTGACATTATTGATGACTTATAAATAATTATATATATCAACAACAGTATCTTTTATGGCATACAATATTTTTCAAGATATATATAATTTATACTTAAGGTTATATTTAACAAAAATTAGTTTAAAGTTGAAAAATTAGTTGATAGTTGAAGGTTTGTAGTAGATAGCTAAAAACTTGTTGTGAGTAATTGAAAGCTTTTTAAGTGTTTGATAAATTATTTATTGAAATAGTTAAAAAATATAAAAAAAATGGATATATTTATGTGATATTTTTATATAACTTTTAATTTAATTTTATTGATAAAAGTATATTTTATGTATTTATAATTTTAATTTTTAATTAATTTTAAATACTTGAATTTTTTATTTATAAATTAATAATTTTATTTTTATTTTTTACTTTTAATTATTATATTTTTTATTCTTTAAATTTGAGTATTATTTTTTTAGTCTCTCAAATTTAAAGTTACATTTCTTAGTTCCTCAAATTTATAAAATATTTTTAATCCTTTTCTAACAAATCTGTAATGGTTTAAATATACAACTTATGATAGTTTATAATTGTAAAAAGGACTAAAAAATACTTCACGAATTTAAGAAACTAAAAACTACATATTTTAATTTTAAGAACTAAAAAATATATATCTTCATATTTGAGAAAATAAAACATATTTAAGTCTATTTTTATATAGTATTTTTCAATGTTCATCTTATATTATATTTAAAATATTTTTAATTAAATTTAAAATAAAACAAAAATAACATATTTATAAGTATAAATCATACTTTTGTTAAGTGTGTTAGAGTAATGGTTAGAATATTTTAAAGTATAATATAAAAAATAATAGAAAAATATGTGAATAAAAAAATGATTAAAATAAATAATTTAATATTAAAAAATAATAATAAATAAAATAAATTTATTATTTAATAATATTAATATCTTGAAGTATAAGTTAAAAAAATAAAATAAATATTATAAATAATACAATGGTTACAATAAATAGTGTAAT